>JAOEHY010040760.1:57222-86630 GCA_025447955.1 Psilopsiagon aurifrons
CAGCTTCAGTAACTTGGACCTGCTCAGCCTGAGAATTTGCTTGCTGGGGAGCAGCATCCTGCGGCGGGGAGGGGAAAACCTGAGTGCTGACCCAAAGCACTGGATCAGATGCTTGCTAGTAACACCTATTCTTGCAGCTTTTGCCAGTAGGTAACCGGAGGCAAAGAGGCAGCTGCTGTGTGCTTGTGGGGGCATCTAATCAGACTTTGAAGTTGTTTGACTAAAGAGGATTAGTCACGGTCCAGCAGAGACAGGGTAAAGACTAACTAAATGAAACACATTTCATATGGTTTCATGGGTCTGTTAACAGAAACACTGCCTTCTGGTAAAATGGGCATTTCATGAATTGTTGCTCTCTGCATCAGTCCTTTCCAGCCCTTGTACTTTTGTATGTAAGAAAGATGTTTCTTTATTACTGTGGTAGCATGTTCAAGGTAGGGAGATGTGCTACCCCAACGGGCAAATGGACATGACACTTCCAAAAAGCCCCTGTTACAAGATATGGTTTGGATGGATGGGTAGGGACTTAGGGGCATGGTGTACTACCTAATGCCCACATGGAGGTCTCACATTGCCTCAGCAGCTGCTTCGGCTACAGACATTTCATAAGGGTAAACTACATTTCCACCCTCAGTTTAAAGCAGATCCTGAAAAAAATTCTACTCTCAGCAATTTTCATATGAAGTGTGAGTTAAAACTACAGCAAAATACAGTGCTAAAGAGCATTAGTGTTTAAATAACAAGCTTTTCTAGTTCATTGCAGATGTTGGGGGGTGACCATCTATTTCAGATGCCATCAAATCATCTATTCCCCCCATCCCAAATGAGTAAACAAAAAAGGGAGATAATGAATAAACAAAGGGAGACAGATTGCTCCCTTTGGAGGAGAAAAGGGGAAAGGAGCAGATAAATTTACTCTTTTTAAAATTTTTTTCTGCCTCTTTGCCTTGACTTCTTTAAGCCACCCTCTATCCTAACATCACCTTCCAGACCAGCTCAGTGACCTGCTCCTCCTCCAGTAGCCAGCCTGGAGAAGATTAAAGCTTCTACCATATCTTGCCAGCTTTATCCAAGGAGCTTTGGAGTGTTTAAGCACTTGCAAAAAGAAGTGAAAGCTAAAAGCCAAACTCTTTCTAATAATGTATTTTAAAAGAAAGAAAATACAGAAGACTTTTTCTGTCTTTCTGTTTGTTATGAGATCATGGAGTGATGCCTGCAAAAAATGTCAATCTTGTATTTTTATTATGCAGTTGCGGATAGGAAGCACAGTAATAACTTATGACGTAGTTTCCACTCTGATCCCCCTTTCCTGTTGAGTAGCTTTTCAGAGAAATTCCTTTATTCTAAAGCTTGCTGTTTGATCTCAGCTGGAAGAGGCCATTTTGGGAAACCGTGAAGAAAGCCTCCTCAAAACTTCTTTGAGTTACACAAATGAGGGGAGAGTTTTCCTTTACATTGGGATGGCAGTGCTGCATGATAATTGTGGTTGTGATTAGCCTTGCCCATTTTTATTTCCCTTACTTGTGAAGCAATACAAGATCAAGGAAAAATTATTTCATACTTACAAATCTCCAGATTGTTTAAACCCTAGAATGGAGAGAGATACACAGGTCACAGTGGTGTGTATGTGTTGATAGTTGGCTTAAAAATTCCTGTAACAGTTTAATAATGTAAAGGCTGGAAAATACACCAAAGAAAGACATGTTAAAAAATAGTTTAATATCTTTTCCTCCCCAGCTCTTCTCCTATTTCTATTTTTCCTTGAAAACAAGGGAGAGAGATAGTATGACCCTTATTTGTGACAAGGTTGCAAAAGCAAGCTAGGAAAGTGAGGAAATTCAGATTATTAGGTATTTTCATATCACAGCAAATTGGCCATGTTACATTTAAAACTCATTATGTTGTTGCCGTCCTAAACTTGCACATATTTTGATGGTGTCCCAACTTAGTATTTTCTTTCTTCATTTAATATCTTTGTCTTCACAACAGGAGCACTGAATGAGAAAGCAGCTCCTGATACTGTGAGTTCAGTGTATGACCCACCCTACAGCTACCCTGAAAAATACAAAGCCACAGAGGGGACCAGCTGATTTTGGAAGAACTTGGAGCACCAAAGCCACCAGGGTCCACACCAATCATCTGGTGGGATCAGCCAAGCAAAATCCTTCCTCACCAAGCCGGTTCCCAGATGGAGCTTACCAAGGCAAGGAGGAGATCTGACTGCCTGTGACACGGGAATATGGAGCAACAGAGAATATACCCCTTTCTCACATTGTTTTGTTGGTAGGGGCAGTGAGCTGGGTCCAAAATTGGTAGTCTGGTGAAGATCAGGCTGGTGGCTGAACATTAACTCCCAGAGGTCAAGAAGCTATATTACAAAAGCAATCCCAAGCATGACTGAGCATCGCTGTCTATCCCACAGGTTGGACAGGGATGGCAAAAGAGTCAGAGGGACTTGGCTGAGGAGCTGTCAGCAAGATCCTCTCCTCAAACTCTGCTTTCATGTAAAACTATTTAAAACAGTTTTACGCATGGCAATTTCCACAGCGCTCGTGTACAAGGAAAAGCTATTAATGCCTTTCCCTATACCGACCAAAGTAGTCTCACTGATCTACAGTTTCAAAACTGCTCTCAATTAGCAGGTGTCCCTTTACCAGGCCAGCTGCATGAGAAATTAATTAAATTTAATGGGTGCCATTTTTCATTTGAAACCAACTTTTCCTTAAAGCTTCAGAAGGAAGCAATTAATTGCAGTGTATACCATGGATTCAAAAAGAAATTAAAATTGCATAGGAAAAAGAGATCTACTCTGATTTGCAAAACCAACATAAATCCTTGTTTCACATAGAGAGGAGGAAAATATTTGCCTACTGTTGGAGGATTCTGGTTCTTATTCTGTCATGGGGATCCCATAAAGAAACATTTCTAGCACAGATAAGTTCCTGGAGGCCGCACATGCCTTGATTTAAAAAGAAAAAAGAGAAAACACATAGCTTCTGTTTTGTAATTAAACAATCAGGGCACAAAACCACTTAATTGAGGTAGACCTGGATGTATTGAGGTTCATCAAAACCTCAAGAATTGCCACCAGTTTAAATCATTTTCCAACTCTAAACAAGAACAATAAGTTGAGATGTTGATGACTTCCGTAAAGCAAAATCCAAGCAAGTATCACCTCAAATATCAGATGTCATGTCACTACAGTTTGTTGTTAAAATGTCAAAGACTTCATTTCAATGGTAAAGGATTTTACCTTTTTAATATATGTCTGACTGTGCATTACCTTGACATGAGTGTCATTTTCTGTCCACACTGCACTTATGTGACCCTGGGTTCCAAGTGGGTGACTGCAGCCCCAGAACAGCCTGGCAATGCACATTAAATCATCAAAATAAGAGGGGGAAATGACTTCAAACAAACTGTGTTCCTGCTGTTTTCTTCAGCTGGGTACAAACCCATGAGAAATTAAGTCTCTGTCCTTAAACTGGACAGAATGGCTCTTCTCCTTCATCTATATTGTTCCTTATGAAGAATAACCGATTATCGTTTTACTGAAGATAGCGAACTATAGCAAAAGAAGGGAAGTCTTAGTATTTATAGTTTGAAAATCACCTCTGACCTTAGTAGTCTGAGAGTATAAAGCATCTCATATATCTTGGCACTCTACCTTTGGCTACATTGGTGCTTAAGGGCCCGATAGAGCACATGGTGAAGCCAGCAGGAATCTCCCATTTGACTTGAGCTGGCTGTGAGTGGTGTCTCCCAGATTACTAACTTATTTATGTGGACCTGCAAGAGGGAAGCTCTGGGCTCTCCCGAGCCTGTTCACGTATCTCTCTTGACATGACTGTGGGACACACCACCTGTCCTACCACAGCAGTTGCGCCAGCCACCCTCTCCAGCAAGAAGCTATTTGTGTGCTGCCATTTCCATCCTGACTCCTCTTTTAGCTGTGAGGCCACTGCAGGTGGCACCTCCTGTCACCCAGAAGAGCGTCTCTCTGCATCCCTCCACACTCCTCCAGCTCCCTATAAACCTCCAAAACTCCCATCTCTGTACTTGATAAGTGTGTAAAGCCTCACTCCTGCTTTGTCACAGTGTGATGGTTAAATTCAATCTTTCCACCACGGAGTGAAGAAAAAGGAAAGCTGAGGTTTTGCCTTCAGCCCAGGGAAAAAGATATCTTGCCTGGCCTTTTTTCCCAGTGAGTGACGCTGGGAGGGAGGAGGAAATGGGTCTTTTGGAGGCTCTCTTTTTCATCTGAGAGCAAGTCGGCAATTAAAGCTGACTCTGCTTATTCATTAGATCACATTAAAGAAAAAAACAGCAAAAGTGGAGGGGGAACTCTCTAAATAAATTTGGTGCACTCTTCCCTCATTCATCAATAGTTATGACTAGTCAATGTGCTCAATTTGTAAGCTAACTGCTTCTGAAGTAGAACCATATGGTTGCTTTAAAACATCTTTTTCGTGCTTAATTTGAGGCAATGATGCACCCTAATCAGCCGTGTGCGGATGAGACCCCTAATTGATGAATAATGAATCACATGCTCTTGCTCTGATTGCAGCATCACCAAATTAATCCTGTTAATCACTTGAAGTTGAATTGTTTTGCAGGCTGAGGTTTGTTTTAATGGCCAAATCGCGGCGCTGCAGGTGGAGGGGATGCCTTGTGAGACGCCGTCCTCCACTTGTTCTGGTGGTAATGCTGCTCCTCTCCCACTTCTCCAGGGCACAGAAGGCACTTGGGGGAGGAGGTCACAGTAAGACCTGCAGCATCAGGGCTTTAACCATGAAGACAGAAAGGGCTTTGTTTTCCCCTGGTGTCATCATGTTGCTGTGGTCACTGTCCCTGCTTGTCACATGGTGATGCACACCTACTTGGCTCTGATGCTGGCAAGTGCCAGGGCAGCCTCAAGGAGACTGAGACTGTACCAATTCAAAGACAGGAGCAACATAACACAGCATGAACAGCAGGCATGGACAGCAGTGTTGCTTCACATCATTCATTAGCATCCTCCTGGGAGGCTTTTAGGACATGGTTTAGGCTGTGAAAGGATCTCTCAGCTGCGACAATAGCTTAATGGTGTGAGTACATGCAAGTGACAACATTGAATGGTAAATACCAAGCCCAGGCAAAGGCTGACAGTGCGTCCAGCCCACATTTCTGCCTATACTTAGGAGGCTGTAAGGTCCTCTTCATGGAATATGGCCATGGAGCTTGGCCTGATTACACAGGAAAAAGTAAGCAGGAAAGAGAAATCACTGTCTGTAGCCATAACCTCGGGGCTACACATTTCTTTCTCCCTGAATGTGTGATCTCTGATCCCTACCCAGGGCCACTCTGGAGCTTATTCTGACCCTGGTGGACAAATGCACACACACAGGGACAGAGTTTTAAATGAATTTAGATGTACCCAAGTCTGGGTGCTTACCAACTTGAGGAGAGCTGAGATGCTCACTCTCCCGTCAACAAGAAAGCAGGACAGGACATCATTGCTGACAATTTTCATGGCAGTTACCTGTGCAGACACTGGGACTGCAATGAGAAGACTTTATTACAATTCTAAATTAATGTCCTTGCTTAGATCAGGACAGACACTGAACTTCAAGCAAAATTCCAAAGTTACATTTAATCAAAGAAGATGCTTGTGTGCTAGTACTTAAAGTAAGCAAAAAAAAAGTCAATAATGATTTGTCTGGTATTCATTATAACACTGAAACATTTGTGCTGTATTATGTTTCCATTGCTACCTCTAAGCCTTTCATACAGAGGCTGAATTGATTATCCAATCTGTCAGAAGCATCCAGCTCTGGCATTATTGACCTCATACAGTTAATTGCACAATTATCTTTCAACTCTGCAATGAAGTGCTGCTTATTCTTATGTTTTGAATTTTAAAAGTCTTACTGTTGAACTCCTGTGCATGGACCTTTAGCTGCAGCTGAATAAAAATTTCTATTTCTCCTTCTTCCTCACTCTAATAAACATAACACAGCCAAACTGGGCTGTATTGTCTTTCCATTTTTAATGAAAACACAGTGCACAACTGAGTTGATGGTACAGTGCATAAACAGTACATATGGTGATAGTGATGCCCAGTGATCTCAGGAAGCCTACAAATAAGAAAGCAATTTATATCAAGAGGATGTGAATGCTTTAAATTAAAAGATGAAAGGCTCAACAACACCAGCATGGAAAATTGTTCCAAAACACTCTGGAGATTCTGTGTTACCAGGCTGCTTTGGCACCCCATTCCTTCTTATACACAAAATGAACTTGGCTTTCTCTCGTTGATGTGATACTGGGCAAAAAAACCCACCCCACAACTCTATTTGCCCCTTCAGTGTCTCTACAAATGCTGGGCACACATAACTTCTACCCTCCATAGTATGTTAAAGTATGACCAGGTGTCTGAAGGCTGAGCTGTGTTCTTTCAGCTGGCAGGCCTCTCAGCCCTGTGTTTCTGAAGGGCCCACAAGCAGGGGGAGGGAGGGCTTATTGTCGGGGCAGACAATTCTAAATGCTGTGCACTGATTCTCAGAAATTCTGCATAATTGCAACTGCCACTGGAGATGTAAAAGAGTGGGGAGGCAGAACTTGTTTGCAATACTTTAACAAAGTGCATTCCTCTTTATTTTTCAATAGATAGGTGTCAGTAACACTGTAATTTGGTTAAAATACTTTCATCCAAAACAGTACTACAACTCCATTAAACCTGTATTTCCCCTATTAGACATTTGTGCAGTCACTGCCTTCCATCCTTTCTAATATGCAAAAGCTCCTTTCCTACCCCACTGCAAACTCCCGCAATCTCCCACACCTCCAGTTCTTCACCAAAGGCCGTCAGTAAACCTTTTTCTAGTTTTTCTCTTTTTGCTGTACTCATTTCAAACACTCCCATCTCCACCTCCTCCTTCCTTCTGTCTTGGTCCCTGTGTCTCACCACATGACTGGTCCACCTTGGGATGCCTGTACCCTGCAATCACAGCTGTGCAGTCTGGATACACCCAGGTCAGTTTTCTAATAAGTGATGTCTGGTGGTTGGCTCTCTCCAGGCTCAGGATGTGGCCAGGTGGGCAAGTGCCAGGGAAGCAGGGCTGCAAATGCCACCACAGGATCAGCTCTGTGTCCTTCTTCCTCCTGGTGTGGCGCTGGCTGGAAGCCAGGGAGCTACCAGGTGCTTTCTCCATTTCAGGGGGCTCAGGCACAGACCTCCTTGTCTCTGTCCCCTGCTGCAGTTGCAGCAGTGGCAGCTGTAACCCAGATCTTTGCAGTCACCTCAGGATACGTCAGGTATCTGAGCTAGGTGCCCTGCCTGAAGGTATTCTCCAGGTTCCCTCTGTAGTTAGGGAAGAGGGAGACCGATTTCTCCAGGGGAGGGGTTTGACCTGTAATAGACCCCAGGATGCTCAGTTAGGTGCTGTGTGGCTGAGCACAGCTTGAAAACTGGGGCTTCAGCTGCAAGACTGTGGCAGTCCCATGATTTCAGGTTGGCTGGAAGCCCCAGCAGAGCAGGCTGGCAACTCCCCAGCAGATGCAGTGGAGATACGCCATGTGAATCCAGACTCAGGCTGAAGGATGCCTGCTGTCATCTGCGCCACTTGCTGAGCATCCTCAAACTGACTTCAAAAAGCAAGCCAAAAATTTCTTATCACCTGAAAAAAGGGTTCTGGCTGACCCAGAGGCACACAGTCTTGCAGCTTACACCAAGCATCCCCCTGCCTTATCATTGTTCTGTAAAAGCAGAGGCAATTGTCTCAGCTGAAGAGATCCTTTTGCCATTTTCAGTCCCCTGCAGAGTGGAGCAGTGGCTGCCTGGCAGGATGAACAGCCCCATAAGCACAACAGGGGAGGACTGTGTCCCTCCTGCCCTTGTTTCTAATGAGGAAATTACACCCACTGCAAATAAAACCCTTGTCAAAAGGGAATCCCTCACCAATAGCCCTGAAATCCCTCATCGGGTCTTGTGAGAATGGGGCTGAGAACCACAGCCTTCAGCCTCAGCTATCAGAGTAACAGGGATGTGGCAGAGGTTTTATATTGACTCCTGTATGGCTTTCAGCATAGAATAGCAATTTCCTGAGGCTGTTGGAAGAAAGCTGTCCCCATTGTGCCATGTTGTCACAGTAGCACCCCAAAAAGTGATGTGAGGGGTCCGCACAACTTCTGCAGGGTCATCCCTAGCAGACATCTGATGTGGGGCAGCTGAGGCACCTGCTCACCCCCATGCATCACAAGGATGCACCTTTCAATTCCTCCAGATTTTGAGGGAGTGAGGACTGGTGGTGGGGAATCCAAGTGTAACCCACAGCCCTCCCGCTGCATTTCTGCAGGAAAGGAAGTTTTTCGAACCATGTCCTTGTGAGCAAAACCTGTGTTGGATGAAGCCAGCACTCACAAGTTATTTTGAACACGTCCTGAGATTATCCTTGTTTGTTACTTGAAAACCATATTTGGTGGCTATTTTGGAGCTTTGCAGAATGATGGTCATTATGTGATATTGCAGATAGCTATCATTCCTGCTCCAGCTTTAATAAACACTTGGCAGATTTAATAAAACTGATCCAGATTTAAAGTGTCCCTCTGGTGATAAATCACCTGGTAAAATTTTTCCAGTCTCCTCTTACTCTGGGATTTCTACTTAGTTCAATTTATTAGGCAAAATAAGTCAAGCTGTTTTCATCTAGTTCACGCATAGCTGCCTAACAAAAGAGTTCATAAATCTAAATAATTCCAGCTAATGATTAATGCAATTAAAAATGTAAAAAATATTGCAAACAGTTTTAATCTGTGGGTATTAAAAATCATTGAAATTAATGCTGCAAATCTTCAAGGCTTCTAAGTGATCTCAATAAGGCTTTCTAATCGCTTTGTAAAGAAAAGGGGAGAAGCAGTTCAGGGGCTTCTGGCAAAACCAGGTTGCCCAAGAATGTTGCCCTTCTCCAAATGCAGGAGTAGGTGCTTCCCTGATCCACCTTTTCTTTTTCTTACTCTTTTTTAAATGCTGGAGATGGGAGGAAACAACTCCTAAAACAAACTAATTTTTGGTCATTTTCTTCCCTTTGCAAACAGTTTGAAGACTGAGCGATTTGTACTTACAAATCCGTGCCATTAAGAGAGACCCTAAATCCACATGCACACAAGCAGTAACTGTTTGTATGCCAAGCTGTTTGTAAGCCTGATTTGACAGCGTTGGGCTATTCATTCCTTTGTCAACCGTCCGTCGCAAAACGTTAACCTGCATGGGTCTTGGGGTATGGGAGAGCTAAATCTTCCTTCGACAACTGTATAATGACCAGACTGTTTCATTAAGAGGACAATTCACTCGACAAATCCAGCCCAAACAACTTATTTCACAATTTGTGAGTAGAAGTAAATTTGGGGGGAGCGGCGTGGGGGGAGGCGGGAGGCGGGAGAAGGTGAGTGGCACACAATGTGCCGCAGGATCAGCGCATTAGGACAAGTGCTCCAACCCATTGCAGCAGCGGCCGTGGGCCTGAATCCTGCAAGGCTCGCCGCATGCAGATCAGCGGATTAGGGGGTCCCCGGCACCAGGTCAAGTGTCTAGAGGGTAGCTGATAAACACCCCAAACCTGACAACAGATTTTTCTTTCTTCCTGCTCCACTTGTTGAGTGCCGGAGCAAATCTTCTGAATGGCAGTGGAGTTTACTTAGGGGCCTTTTCTTCCAGAAGACACTCTATCCATTTTCTGAAGCCTATTTCAGGCAGTCTCTAGAATAAATTTGCTACGCATCCTGCACAAAAAAACCCACCCTCTTCCCTCCCCCTTCACCGTCTTAACTATAGCCTTTGTCTCAAGGTGTGTGAACAAGGGGGGGAGAAATCTGTGCTGAGAAAAGCAAAATCGAGTCCCCTGCGGATTAAGTCGAGCACTTTGAAGATTGTCTGAACAACTGACTTTTCATCTTTAAAAAAAGTTTTTTTTTTTCCTTGGAGATGGTGCTACTTTTGAAGAAATGTAGCAAATATTGTTTTTTCCAGTGCTTTGACAAAAAGTGCCAGTTGTTGGGCTGAGAATCTGGTGGAGGGATTCTCTGAAGAAGGGATTCTCTGACAGAGAGTAACTGTGTTTGTCACGGTCACCTGCCGATCACAACTCTCACTAAGGAGAAATGAAAGGGGGCTCTGCCAAGAGAGCATGAAGTATTTTTAAAATATTAAGAATCAAAACCATCTCATATTATAGAAGTGGAATGCTTCTTCAGCCTGACCCATGCAATCAGAGGTGGTGACACAGGCAGCGGGCAAGCTGCATGTTTCATGCTCTGTTAGACGCTGCAGGGCCTTGACATTTCACATGCACCTCCAGAGCCAGGACTGACATGAAGCCTGCTAATGAGGTGAATAATTGTAAAGAGAGTACTGCTGGGTTTAGCTATCCTGAGGCTGGGGCCAAGAGGGATGAAGACAGCAGATGATAACAGCCTTTATCCTGTCTCTCTGCTCCCAACAGTGCTGTCACTTGTTCTGCAGTCTCTCTGCTATTGCCTTTGCCCTCTTGATGGTTCAGGTGTGGGAAGATCCCAGCTTCTGGGACCAAGCAACAGATTGTTCTCAATTTAAGATGGCAGTCACACTGCAGACTAGTTTGCAAAGCAAAAAAACATTGGATGGGATGAAAACTCCTGACCCAAGTGTATGGGTCCCAGGATACGCACATGGCTTCCACCATCCCCTGGTCTGTGTAAGAAGGCTCTGGCCTGAAGATCTGAGATTTTTCTTATCTTCATCCTCCTTATTCCTATGTATGGCAACTCTCTGCTTTGTTGTTCCTCTCCTTGCCTGGGCCCTTCGTGTAGATGCTAATGTCTGCAAAGAAACCCCGGAGGTGTGAATGGACACCTAAGCCTGCAGAAAGCTTCCACCCTTCAGAGGTGCCTGCAGCTCCAGGGAAGCCTAGACTTTCCTACACCACCCAGTCCCAGTCGGGAGATACCACAAGAATGACCGGACTTATTTTTCTGCTTTTCAGGTGAAAAAAGAAACACATGCCCCTCAAATGGTGGCAAAGACCAACAGAGCAAACTACCCCACTATGAACACACCCTAATGTTGCCCCACATCCATTGGGGTAAAATTTGCCAAGATTTTGTAAGATTTTTTAGACACCATCCGTAGCTGCAGCAAGGCACCATGTGCTCCTCTGGTACTGTCATAGTGCTTCCAGCTGTGCTCTCCCACAGCTTCTGTGAAGCTGCTATGCCTCAGGACCACATGCTTGGTCTGTTGAATGAGTGGCCTGATCCAACTCCATGTATGCTACTCTCATGCTCAACATCTTCCTTTTAAGATACTTCCTTTTCTTCTAGATGAGATGTACTTTAGGAGGGGTAGGATACAAACTATGTGATTGGCAATAAACCTCCTGTGCCATTGGCAGTGTCATCATAGAATCACAGAATGGCTTGAGTTGGAAGGGACCTTAAAAGTCATCTACTACCAACTCACCTGCCATGGGTAAGGACACTTCCACCAGACTAGGTTACTCAAAGCTTCATCCTGCCATCCTTGCATGTGTATTGCTACAGATAGTGCCAGCCATCCCCAAAACTGCAAGCATGCAGTTTCCCTTGACTTCAGAGCACTCCTGTTTCAGGTAGTGCTCTATGGGAATTTCACCGATTGCTGCCTTGTTAGGGGTAGAGGCTTTAGGAAGGCTTTGGGGCTGGAGCATCAGTAAGTGACCGATAGAACCAGGGTGGCAGGGCAAGACTAACACTGCTGCTGTGATGTTTCATTCAGTGATCAAAATTAATGGCAAAGCTTGGACTTGCTATTCTCTGTTTATCCAGAGACAAAGGGAAGCAGAAGCAGCTATTGTGCAATTGCTTTGTAGGATCTGGTAAGTAACCTACAGCTTCATCAGAAGTCAACAGGGTTTCTAGAGTGAAAAGCAATTCCTTCTCCTCTTTAGTTCAATACAACCTGTTTTCCCAAAGAGAATATTATGAGCAGATTGGTCTCAGCCCACTTCCTGTTGTGGTGTGATAGGAGCATGGGTGTGCTTGAACAGGTGGCCCCATCAAAATCTCTTGGCCAGGAAATCAGGATGGCCTTGACCTCCGTGCTCCTGATGAAAAGGCAGTGGTTTACAAGGAGGAGAGCCTTCCTGCTTTCCATGCGGTGGAATGTGGGCCCTCCTCTGAACTCACTCCCAGTAAGGGCCAGGGAAGGAGTTCCTGTATCAGAGGCAGGTTTCATACAGCTAAGTGGCCTAACCCTGCTGACTGCATTAAAGAAAAACCATTAGAAGAAATCAGCTTTTGATGGAAAGTGTGAGATGCATATAGGTCAGAGCACATAATGAGATAAACTTTAACTTGAAACTAATTCTTGAGCTTATTATACTGTTGTGTCTTTGGGAAAATCACTTTGTGTGGGCATATTACATTCTCTAATAGAGCTTCTACTAGCACTAAGCCAAAGAGGTTATTTTCCTCTTTATTCCTAAATGCACCAGCTTTAAAGGATGCTTTCACGGATTAGGAAAATGTGTTTCTGTTAAATTGTGCTACCCATGTAGAGGCTATGTGTAATTAAATTCTATCATTGAGATTACCAGTTATTAGATTATATATGCATTTTTTAAAAAAGCAAGCATGTTTTTGCTTGTGTGACAAGGGGTGGCACAAAGAAAACCAGTAGTATGTGCAAAGAATTGCTAAATAACAGATAAATAGGCTTAAGTTATTTAAACTGGCATCACAAGTAGCTTAAGCAGTATGTTTTGTATCATCTAAATTTCTAAATACCTGTAGTATATTTGTAAACATGGCAATCTAACATTTTGCTGAGCAGCACATTCACATTCAAATTAACATAAATGAGGATTTAACAGCTGATTGCACAGTGTGAATGATAGTAACTAATTGTCAGAGAGGGAGAGTCGCAAGATGATGGTCCTAATGCGATCAACGAGGAATACGATGCCTTGCAGGACGAATGTGAGAGGTTTTTAAGACTACTGCCTGCCTCCGGGGAGCTGAATGCGACTTGGAGCGATGTGTGCAAAGCGGGCAGTCAGAGGGAAGCTCGGAGAGCTGGTGCGGCGTTAAACCTTGTTCCTGCGGGCTCCCACCCGCTTTATGGCGGGGATCAATGGGCTCCCTGACTATTGAATGCTGGTCCTCCTGGAGGAAGCAATTGTTCAGAGGTGTGGCTCATTTCAGGCATTTAATCTCTGCTGAATGGGGGCTGTGTTACCCGTTTTGCTTTCGGTCGGGGGATTGCAGGCAGCTGGTCAGTGGGAAGCAACAATGACCGCCGGTGCTGAATGGGGGCAAATGCCGGGCTGCGGGCGCCTGCGTCCCCACCGCTGACCCTGGTCATCCCCCTCCCCCGAGGGGCCATGTCGCACCCAGCAGGAGCTGGGCTTTTCTCCACGCTGCCATTGTAGCCCTGGGAGAGGCTTACCTGCAGATTTTGTCTTTGTCTAATAACATTTAGACCTGATAGACACATGCAACAGGGCCTGGAGATGGGGGCAATATGAATGGGGCTGTTGGAAGCAAAATAGTAAATGCCCCCTATTTTTGCAATAGGGACTGGGGCAGCCTCGGCATGCACAGGGCAGGGCTTTAGCTGCTGCTCAAGTCTGGGGGCTTCAGCATGTGGCTGCCAGAGCCCACCCTCCCAGCTGCCCTGCAGCAGCCAAGTGAGAATAGTTACAAATGAATGCTTCTGGGACAGTGAGTAGATCAGCAGCTATGTAGTCAGATGGCTGGCTGGCAGGGTCTCGTTTTGGGTGGGCTGGTGCAGAGGGTGATCCTGCTGGGAAAACATCGCTAGGATCTTGCAGTCACCGTGCCAGTGTGGTGGCTGAGAACCTGTGGCCACGCTGCCTATGTAGCATGAGCTGCTGCTGCTTCCCTCTCCTCAGCTGATGACTGCCATAACCTGGTTTTCCATCCTCAGAGGCTGAGTCCTTGTTCCATGAGGGAGCCTTACTGCATCCAGGCACTAACGTAAGTGGAAGGAAGCAAGGGATTCGAGGTGGTGTCTGTGGGCCAGTATCCATCCTCTCTGTCTCCAGCAGAAACACCTGGGAGGAAGTCTGGCAGAAAGTACCTGGGTTCCCTGCAACATGTGCCCCTCGGTGAGAGGGGTTGTTTTCCCCCAAGGAGCTCTGAGTAACTCCCTGAAGGATCCCCTCTTTCTCCATGATCTGTGCAGTGGCTGAGGTTAGATGAATGCCTCGCATCCCATCGCATTTTAATGTCACCTTTCAGTTCAAAGCATCTGGGAAGCTATCGCTAAAGTTAGCAACAGTCTTCCACCCCCATCTCCTTCTTACCCTCCAACCAGCAGCAAGGGGAGCCCTGAGGAAAACCCCTCTCCCAGTTGGATTTGGACCAAGTCACTGTCTCTGCCCCTCTCACCCAAAGGGAAAAAAAAGGAGAAACAACATTTCTTGTTGTGACATTGACCATGATCAGACCACCCGCTCTGCAGGATAGGCACTCTGTCCTCCTTGGAACCTGCCATGCTCGGGCATTATCCTCGGGGCTGAATGAGTAGCAGTGAGTAACACCGATGTTCCTGTTTGGGAGAAACTGTCGCAGTTAGACCTGGGTTAACATTTTACCAAATAGGAGTGACAGCAGAAAAATACAAGTGTTTGGGATAACCTGAGGTTCCTGTCTGGACTGGTTCCACCTGTTTTGTCTGAGTTTAAAAACAAGTACAAAATCAGAAAGACCAGATTCATTGCAGGAGGAAGAGTTGCTCCTGGGTATACCCAGGAGCCTCAGCGGCTGCATCAGTCACCCAAGTGAGACTCCCATACACATGCATCAAGGAGCTTTGAGATCATATTTTCTGGCCTGAGGACAGGTCCGTGGCCAGCAGGTTTCTCACATTTAGACTGCTGGGTGCTCTTTTGTTGTTGTTTTGATTGAACAAGAAAAAGTTACTTACCAACAATGTTAAACTGAGGTTATTCAGCTTCTGAATGGAAGTTTCGTTTACTAGCAGAGCCTCGTGTGACTCTGCGTCAGCACTTCCACCCATCAAGTGCTCAAGGCCAAGTTCTTTGTTCCACCTTCTTCATGAATGCTCTGGCAAAGTCTGCATCCCCCTGACCTCGTGCCATCCCACTCATGCCAGGTTTATCCCACATGGGAACTTTGCTGCTCACTTATGGAGCCCCTCTCCTTGCCATGGTGAGTTGCCCAACTTATTGGCCTGGCTTAAGCTCTTTGAAACAGGGACAATGCAGCTGTGTGCTGGTACATGGCCTGGTAAAACTGTGTCCTGACTTGGTGCTGCCATGTTCTACGAATTATAACCAGGAAGGGAGATCTTGGCAACTGACTACCCACTATCACATCTCTGTTACTGGACTTACTACCTCAAATACCCCTGTTGGACTCCAGCATTTCCCCACTCCTCCTGCATTTGCCTTCCAGTGGGCTTTTTTGTTACTGAAATTAATATTAAAAGCCATTTAATTTTACAGATTGTCTTCCAAGTGATGTATCTAGACAGTCCCATGGAAAGACCAGACAGCATCCATAAACATTTCCTATTTCTAAGCACTTCCTATCTCTCATTTCCTATATGAGGGAGAGTAGAGGGAAGGGCAAGAAGAAGTTGGCCTGAGAGAAATCCTTGCACAAATGTCTTAACCAAAGGCTGGCTATAAGGAGGGAAGAACAAGGCTGCAGACCCAAACTGTGAGGGCAATAACTCACTCAGTTGTGGTCAATGAATGTCAGCCACAAAGAAACTCAGATTCGCTTTCTCTCCCACCAGCCTGAAGGAAACAGGCTAACAATGCGCCCGAGCTGAGCTGGGCTGTGGCTGCAGGGCAGCGGGTGAGGTTTCAGTCGCTGGGAACACCTTCTGTGCTCCCTCTCTCTTGAGCAGCTCCTAATAACTTGGCAGCTCTGCAAAAGATCTGTTGGAGGCAATCACTTGCCTTAACTGAGAAGCCTGGATGGCTGGAAATTGGAGAGTTGATTGTGTCTGTGCTCCCCTTGGCGTCTCTGCCTTTGATGGTTTTATCCTCCATTACAGCTCAGCATCCCAGCATAAGAGCCACTTGCCAGGCTGTCTCAGCAAGGGATGGAATTGCTGAACATATTGGAGGTTTCTTTTTTTTTCCTATCAAGGAGTCTTTATAGCATACCCCTGTGATTAACAGTATTAAAGAGCCTGGTCACTGCTAGAGTGACTTCTTATTGGAAACAATGACTTTGGGAGATCCGCTAGAGAAAAATAAAATAATTACCAGGGCCAAAAGCCTTAAGATCTCCAGCTTCTAATAAAGATATTTTCATACATCAAGGATCTGAGCAAATGGGCAAAATACTTTCACAAAATCAAATATTTAATGCAAAGAAATGTGGAAAAAAAATTACAAGAAAAAAGACCTTTAAAGCAGGTCTAGCTTCCAGCATAACCAAACACGGGTAGTGCCAGCCTAGCCATCCGAAAACAAAGCACCTGGGAACTGGACTTCCTTTGGTTTCTGAAGCATCAAATTCAAAATACATACTCAGAATCTGGCCACAGGCATACTCAGGGCTAGTTGCAGCAGCAAAGTACCAATCTGGTACACAGAGACTATAAAACCCAGAACTCAGCTCTGCAACCAGATCTAGGTTTTTCTTGGCAATGCCCCAACACAGCATGACAGAAATTAATTGTTCTTGCAAATAGCAGGGACTGAAACAGCGGTATTGAAACAAAATTCTCTTCCAAATTGCAGACTTTCAAGAGTTAGTAGTGTGCACCACAAACGAGCAGCTATGGACAAATAATTCTGATATGAAAGCAATGGTACTGTATTATTGAATTGTATGATTTTCCTTGGCATTTTATTATCTGTGAAAGGACCTGGAAAATAATTCACAGATCCTACCTGTCAGATCCAGCTGAGATACAGGAGAGCAAGCAGGCAGCCAGGACCCAGGGGCATCACTAGCTGGAGCTGCACCAGAACTTAGCCTTGAGTTGGGAGCCACCTCACCTTCCATGGCAGTGCAGAATAGGTAAGGTTTACATTTTAAGACCTCACTGCAGACACAAACAAGCATCCTGATCTCTGGCCAAGCTCCATAGCACAGCTTTGTTTCTCAGCCCCTTGCTCACTGTCCTTGATGCTCTCTCACCAAACGCTGTTGTAGCCACTTGGGACTCTCCACGGCTCTCTCTCATCCTCGCTTTGCCACCACCCTGCAGAGGTCAGGAGGAAGAGGCAGCATTGCCCATTGAGCACACCTGGGTGTCAGGGCAGCATTTCTGCAGCTGCTTCATAGCATCACACACACCCTCCAGCCAGTGTCCCTGTGAGTGAGCAGCTCTGTGGGGCTTAATTGCCAGCTGGGCTTAAACCACACCAGCCGAAAAACTCAATTCCTACCGACACAGGAAGCAGTGAGGCATCAATTGCAGCAAACCTGGGAGCTGGTGCTGTGGGCAGCTACTGCAAGGCTTGTAAGAACACGTTAAAGCATCTCCATGAGGGTGGTAAGAGGAGACATGGAATCACAGGCAAGGTGTGGTCTGGACAGGCCAACTTACACCCCCCAAGTCCTTCTCTCCAACTGTCAGACTCCAAAATCAAGGATTTGTGTAACCTGTCCTTGAAGCCTCCCAAAAGGGAAGGATCCACTATTTCTCCAGGTGACCTGCTGTGGTACCTCATTGTAGGAAATAGGAAGTAGGACCTAACCCCAAAGTAGGGCAGGCAAGACCAAGGAGCAAGGATGGAGGAGCACAGTTTCCGCAGGCAGCATGGTGAGCAGCCATAAACAGGCAGTAAGGCTGTGTTGTCTACCTATGAGTGGAGGGAGAGCATTAATCGGGTTAAGTGGCCACCCCATAACTCTCGCAGCCTTTTGTTGCTCACGGGACAGGGCACTGCTGGTTGCCATCTGCAGCCAGCACAGGCTTCACGTGGAGGGCCAGAGCCACAGGGGTGAGGCTGACACTGCTCGGGTGGCTTTCAATAGCAACAATGGCAGGCACTCAAATGTGAGGAAGAAGGCCTTGACGTATTTAGCACCATAACCCCCCTTGAAAATAATAAGAGCTGGCTCCTTTGTGGGTCTGGGGCTGAATGGGTGTAGTAAATCTTGTCGCCTTTAACTTCTGTGTCCAGGGAGCTTGGTGATCCTCATTCATTTGTTAGACTCTAAGCCATCTTGTAGAGGGAAGGGCATGATAGTACCTTATGACACGCTCATGGTAAATCATTTTATGCAGACTGTTTTTTCGTATGCTTATAATCTCCTCCCTTATCTTTATAATGTCTAGACTTATTAAGGGCTTATGGCCTTATCTTAATTTTCCTGAAAACCAGATGCATGTAGTGATACTCATTTCTATTATTTTCGCAGCTGTAGATTCTTTTGCTGGTTGATCTTCATTTCTGTGTAGTTTAACAAGGGCTATATGGGTGTGTGTAGACTTCCCACTAACTCTTGAGACAGAGAAAAGTAATGTTTCATGTTTCCAGAATTTCGTAAAATTACTGTAACTACCTCTCATCTGTTCTAGCCAGATACTACCACTGCAAGAGACCTGGATCACCCATCACGACAACTCCACCCCCAGCCAGAACAGGCTCCAGGAGCACACTGGTAGGCAGGAGCAGGCTCCAGTTTACACAGCACTTGTTATCTGGACAACAAAAGTGTTTAGGAAAGCAAAGCTTAACTCAGCTTCAGTGATAACGTAATCGACAGCTGCAGGCGAAACGGCCTCATGGCATATGAGAACCTGAGTTCTCTGCTCTTTGAGTTTTCCATCCCAAGCTCTCAGTGGGCAGGTCCTCAGGAGGGAACCATATCCTCTGCTATCCTGGTGCTGCCCAGAGGTGGTATCAGAAGGACTCAGGCTCAGTCTGGT
The DNA here is from genome assembly GCA_025447955.1 of Psilopsiagon aurifrons. Taxonomy (NCBI): domain Eukaryota; kingdom Metazoa; phylum Chordata; class Aves; order Psittaciformes; family Psittacidae; genus Psilopsiagon; species Psilopsiagon aurifrons. Next base: position 76,103 of record JAOEHY010040760.1, read on the forward strand.
GTCGAAGTGTGCCCTCATCTTCCTTAGGGATGTCACTGGCTGAAACCTAGCAAGTCTGGTTAAGCATATGCAAGCTATTCTTTTCGGAAAGGCTGTGATTTGACTGATGGGATGTATTTCCACATTAATGAAAAGGCTAACCAGCTGCTAGGTTTAAGATACACTGCCTCCAAAAAAGGGAATCTGACAGCTCTTTAGAAAAAAGGCTCACAGATTTTGTTTTTAAATAGGAGCAAAACATCATGCTTTTTTCTGCCCTCATTTGCAGGAACTGTTCTGGTGAAAAAGAAACTGTGAAGGAAAAATAACCCCCAAGGTTTTAATGATCTTTTAAATTTACCACTAAAAATGAGACTGAAGAAGGAAATACCTAGGGTAGCATTACTAATTGGAGGTGCTTCCTTTCTCTTCTCTCTCCAGGTAGAATGAAGCAAGAATGCCAGTTTACTTCTCTATCCCATAGGATTTAATGTGTTTGGGAAAATTCTTTGTCTTGTCTTCTCTATGTTATGGTGTTATCATGGCTCATATTTTAGTTCCTAGGCTTCACAGAATGCTGCCACAGCACCCCTTCTTCCAAATCAGATCCAAATACAGCGGGGTTTGTCTGTTCCTTCTCCCTAGGTACAGGAATTGGAAGAATAATTATCAACTCAATAATTTTGTTTTGTGTGAAAGAGAGAAACTGAAAGCACATTTGATCAAGAGTCCTTATACTTCGTGACATCCAACTGGTGAGAAAAGCAAGGCTCAAGGCCATCTGCCCTAGCTGCTCCTGACATCTGCTATTTAACTGGCCAGGCTGAGGATCAGAATGAGTTACTATTAATTATTGAAGGCAGCATTTTCAGTACTGGCTTCTTTAGCAGGGGTCAGTGTAATGTCCATTCAGTTGCAGACACGCTGAACACTAAACGCATGACCCCAGTCAAAGTTCATTGTAGAGACACAGATCTGGGCCATGACCTTAGAAATAGCTCAGCCTGTTTTGCAGAATCAAGAAGGCATAGAATTACCTATTAGAATAAAGTTACTATCTTCAAAATAGGTGTCCATATATATCAGCAACTGCTACCATAAATAAGTGTAAAGATTTCTGAGGATGAGCGACAGCAGCACCTAATCGTATAGATTTTTTTAATGATCCTTTCACCTGCAGTAAGCATCAGGTCAAAGGCTGGAGGCAGTGTCATCTCATCTGGCATGCCAAATGCGGGACTGCAACATACAGTGTCCCCAGGAAGGCAGAAAGGAGGAAGGGACTGGGGAGAGCAGTGCTGCCTCTGAGGTGGGACAAAGACTTGGTATTTCTTTAATTAAAACATATTTGTTTGCATTTTTATTAAAACATTTCTCAGTTCAGGTACATGGAGATGAGGGGAATGATGCAGCCTGTACCTGGACACAGAGGTGTCTGAAAGGCACACAGGAGGAAACAGGATCTTCACATGCTCTCTACCTGTCAGCTGCAATACACTGCTGCAAACAGAACGGGTCACTGAAGCAAAAGTAGAAACTGCCTGATTTAAGCTGACAGTTCCAGATGCTCACTGTGGTGTTGTTGTGAAGAAACCCCTTGGGAGCAGGAAACCTGGAAATGTGTGTTTGAAACTCCTGCACTTCTGGACAGATTTTGCCATCCTGCATAGAGATGTAGGAGAGGATGGTGGCCAAAAAGCATCCCCTTGACTTGGCTGTTGTCTTGACAGTGTAGAAAAGTCTGCAGGTCACAAAGCTGTTGCCCCCCAGCATTGTATGTCTTAACTGTGCCCAAAGTGTGTGGTGCAGCATAACAGAGCTAATTATGCCACTGACTGAATTCATGGAGCTGCTGGCAAGCAATGATTGCTCTGGTGTCACAGCAAAGTCCTCAGTACCAATTCTCCTCTGTTTTTCCTCCACTTGGAGGTGAGAAAAGGCTCAGGAAGAATTTCTCCAGTATTGCGGGTGCTCCTAGCTGTTATTCACAGGCCGCCATTAGTAATCAAGCTTGTCATGGCAACTAGTACCCATCCACATGTGCCCACGTCCAAGAAGCCCACATCTCCCCTTCAGTGTAGCATCTGGATGTCCAGGTCATGTCTCCAGTCTCAAGCCAGAGCTGAACTGCACAACATGGATTATCTGTGCATGGTTCGTGCTCAAAACCATCTCTGGTTGAAACTGGTTTGCCAGAGCTGAGCAGGAAAGAGGCATGGTATTTCAGAGGACTTGGATGCGAGCCTGAAAATCCCCATACAGTATAATCTGGTTGCTGTGACATGCAATTAGTGGGGTAATCCTCCTCTTCTAGAAGTGAGAAATACAGCAGAGAAACTGAGGGTGAACAGTTAGATGAACTGCCTTAGCTGGAGAAAAGAACAGTGATCCTTTAGAACACTGCAGGATTGACTGAAATTGCTGATAAACATGTTGAGCCTCAGGGGTAAACATGAAGGATAAAGGAGAGAACATGTGCTCCATTCGCAAACCTTTGGTCATTCTTCCTGTTTCTGTAGGAGGATGGATGTGGCTGTTCTAAACCAAAGTTGCCATTTAAAAGAGGGATATTGCTTAAGCAACTGGTTAATTTTCAGACATTTTGGCCTAGGAGATTGCTGCCTAGCATGCTGCTTCAACAAGCAGGTGAAATCCAAGAGGCATTTCTCAATGTAAGGAAGAGGTGAAAAATTACCAAAGAGCTATGGCAGACTGTTACAGAAGGACACAGTGAAGTGCCTCATGGAGTTGATCAGGGTGAGCATTAGATCAATGGCAAAAGAAACAACTAATGAAAAGACAAGACAAGAGACTGGCTGTGTGTCAAACCCTTGAGATAACAAGAGACAACAGTTTGACTCAGAAAGTACTGAACATGTCCCTCACAAAGAAGGCAAAAGGGGCTGTGAAGCAGAGGGAGGAGGCAGAGATGGTCTCAACCACAAGCTAACATCTGAGCCCCATGCAGGCTTGAGAAGACATTAAGATTGATCTGGTGTTGTCAACAGAAAGTGAAAAAACAAAAAAAGAAATTATACAAAAATTATGCAGGAGAAAATCCTGCCTTTGGTGGAAACTTTCGCTGCCTTTTCTGAGAAGAGGATTTTCTTTCGGTTCTGGATCATGCAGATAATCAGACTCTCTGAAAAACACCATTTCCTGGCTGCCCATAAGTGCATGCCTCTGAAGAACATGCTGCTCCCTGTGGGGGAATCTATGGACTAACTTTCAGTCAACAGTTCTCAGGGATTTTCTTGCTCTTGTTGCTTCTTAGCCTGTGAATATAACCCATTAACCAATGCCTGGGGATTTTTAAAAGTATTACTGTTTTGGAAAGAACAGACAAGTTTCTGGTTTAGCATCATCAGCACTTTGTAATTTCTGATTTTTATCCCTAAAGAAACCACATAGACACTTCATTCATTGCTGTTAGTTTTACCAACTATGCTCCAGACTGACAGCATAACATCTCTGATTTTCATACGCTCCTGCGTGGTAAACTTGAAGAGTAAAAATAGTGTATCACTGAGGAAGGAAACAAGCTAGCAGACACATTTACACTGTCAGCATGCCCCTAGCAAATATGTGTCCTGCTACAAACAGAAATGCATCTGTCCTGTAGACTCCAAGATCACGCATTGGGTGGCCGTGCAGTCTTTGCTACACACCTAGCTGAGGGACCTGTGCGAGGATGAGCCTGTCAATGACTCTCAAATGTGAATCTGCTTCAGACCAATGTAACAAGTGTTTGCCAGTGCACAATACGTATGTATCAGTGAGTTATGGACCCTAATAAAACACATTATGTCCCTTGGTCTCGCAGGAGATCATGAATTTGTACTTTGCAACCTGAAGTTCCCATTAACACACTGAACCAAGCATCTGATACAATAAAATGGCTAAACTGACAAACATCACCCTAGTAACAAAAATCTATCAAGATGATTTTGCTGCAGTTTTGCAAGGAAATCTCAATAGTGTTGGATAGATATTTTGGTATTTTTGAAGCTAAAGAGACTCACTTCTTGTTGGGTTCTCAACTAGTCAGCATGGCTCAGTGCGTCAAATCACTTTGGGTTTATGTTATAGTAAAAATTATAATGCAAATGCAGGTAAATAAAGATGAAACAGTATGGAACAGCTTGATTAACCCTGTTATCTTATGTGTTTTCTTATCTATTTATTTATTTGTAAGTAGCCTCAAAATCAAGGTTTTTTTTGATCCTTCCTTTTAAGAGAATTGCGGTTGTCTGCACAGCAGTAATACAACCTTTCAATGGCCTATGAAGCTCCTCTGAAATATCCTTGGTGCATGAAGTGTGCTACCACACACACACATGTCCAAAGCAAAGGCTGGGATGTTAAACCCTTCACCCCATGTCTGTACGTCATACGGTTTGTAGCAGTATGACAGCCTAGGGGAATTCCCCAGAGCCTTCATCCCTGAGCAGTTGTTTAGAGAGCCCATGTCCTCATAATTTGGAGAAATACAGGCTGTCCATAACAGTTGCACAGGAAGGTGAGGATCCAAAAGCAGAAATAAGTATAGTATACATCATCTCTGCATTCCCACACTATATCATACAATGATTTTGTTGGTGGTGTTTGGTTTGGGTATTTTTCTCAAATATGGCATGAATTTTATTGGTTCTCAGATAGCAGTGACTCTTTTTTTTAAGTTTCTTTCTTACTGAAACATTTGCAAATAGCTTCATCCAAAGCAACTCTACTTTTTGGAATGAAAAATACTTGCTGAAAACTCATCACCCACCTTTAATGATGACAAGCCCTGTTTCCGCTGCTACTAGCACTATGATCTCTCTTTTTTATTACATTTACCATCTGCTGTACCTGCAACAGACCTGTGATGCTGTCTCCTTCTTTCCTTCTCCATAAGTGAGCTGCTGCATCACTTTTTCATGTAAGTCCCATAGGATTTGGTATTTAAAAGCAAGAAAAAAATTAGTTTTGCAAGCTGTTATAGCAGTGCTCCCCTAGATCTCATGCCTGCTCCTACCCAGGAATAGTTTGGTTTTATTAAGAAGGTTGTGCAGAAGTCCTCATCCCTCTGCCATTTGTAACTCTCAGCTCCATCTTACACCAAACTGCATGTGTCTGGCAGCTTGTAAGTTTAGCTGCCTCTTTTCTGATAAGCTAGGTCAGGAATTGTTTCCTTTCCTAAGGCAAAGGTTCATTTATTCCCCTCATTCCTCTTACACTCTGTCTTATCACCCTTTCATTTGTGCTCCTCATCGGAGTGCAGGTCTGTGTTTTCATGCACTAGCACATCCTGTTAAGGTTTCCTTCAGACTGCGCTTGGGCATTTGAATTAGTCTTGCAGTAAATGGCCACACATCTCCGGGGCAAAGGTTTTGGAGTCTTTCTTTTTCAGAGAAAAATCAAGAGGGTGGTAGTGAAATTATAAACACTCTTTTTATCTTTTCATAAAAATACTCTTTTATGTGTTTTTTCCAATAGCAGCAAAGCTGAACAGCGTTTTGTCCAATGAAGCTGAAATAAGGACACTGAACAAGCACCAATCTTCAATATTCTGTACTTTCCTCCTTGCTTCAGTGCTTTGCCTGTTGTTTTCAAGAGCAAAAAAGACACATCTCTGCAGCCTTGCCCTATGCTTACGTTGTACAATTTGCCATCGTTACCCAGAAGCTGTACTGCCGCAAAGTTTGGGCTCCTTGCTTTCTCTGTTTCCTTTAACGAGGAATATACGCATTGCCAAACAATTGACCAAAATGTTGTCTGTTTTAAAATGAGTTGTTTAATTTTCTCATCAGCTGTGGGGTTGAGGAATATCCCTCTTGTATTTCCAAATATAAACGTTTAGGGGAAAAAAATTCAAATCCATTAGTGATATTTGGAAGGGAGAGGATGGTGCCAGTCACAAAAAGAAAAGTTCAGTGATTTATACAGCGAAACTTGCAACTGTAAGAGATAAATACAGAGGTGGTGCAAACACCTCCAAGTCAACCACTTTGGCTTCCTCCCTCAGTTGGGGTTCTGCTGGCATCCTGATCATGAAAGTGTCCTCTTGCTTTCCAAAGAGGGATATGAGGTTGGCCCTTAATTCCCTTAAAAATGTTGAACAAGCCTTAACAGAACTGGTGAAACTCATTCTGAAAGAGTGAGTACTGACATAACCCACCCCTGCATTTCCAGAGGTAAGTTTTTCCACTGTCAGGGAAATTACTCTTCCACACACATGCAAGAAGTTTAAAAGCAAATTTGTACCCTAGTAGTAGTCATTAAAAAGAGAAGCACATTTATTAATAACAGCCTCCAAACCATTCACACTAGGCCCAGTCAGGGCAGCACATTCAGCTTTGAAGCCCTGCAGTTTGGGTCTACAGCAGATCCTCTGCCAAACGCATGAGACAGCCAGCAATGCAGAAAGCCCAACGGTACTGATAAAGAAGGAAGAAGACTTCCTTTTCCTGTGTACATTTGAAGAATCTGAATGAACGTGTCACTTTGGAGAGGGATGGGAAGCCCTTTGGAGGGAGAAAGTATCTTTTTTGGAGTGAGAAAGTGCCATTTTATGAAAGAATTTAGGCGTTTATGTCCATCTTTTACCTCTTGGTGACTTTCTGCAGTGCAGCTGTGACTTCTAACCCTCATTAAGCTCTCACAGCAGTTCTGATGAAGCAGAAAGAAAAGGCATCTGATAAAGCTACTCACCTGAGTGGTGTTATGTGCTATTTTCTGCAGCTCTAAATCCTTTAGCTTTAATCTTCTGACAGCACAGAATAGTTTTTGCTGTTCACGCACCCCTAATGTAACAACTATAACCATTTTGGCAGTGTTCACTCAGTACTAAGAGAGTACATAGAGCAACAAACTTCTGTTGTCATTGATGCTATAAACGTAGTCCTCAATGCAGTATTAAAAGTATTACTTTAAGCACCATCCTAAATATTCAATCTGTAATTCTCCCTGAGGTTTTCCATGAACACTGGTATATTCCCCCCTGTCTATCAGTGCACAGGGGATCCTGGAAAAGAGGGGAAGACAGAAGTGAACTTGCACCCTGATGGAAATTAAAGACAGACACTATGCAAAAGAACCTTTTCCAGGCAACGAGCAGCTTTACTGAAAACCGAAAGTGAAGCATTTGGAGCTTCAGAGTTGAGGCCTAAAGTTCTTTTCTAACTAATTGGAAACTAATTAGGAAATGAATTCACCTTCCTCTCAAAGCTCATGCATTGTTGACACATGTTGGCTTTTGCTGCTTCTTCAGCAGCCACTGAAGTAATTACTGATGTGCTATTTTTCACTATCCATCATGTCAACCTGAGCAGAGTCACATCCAGCAGATTTTGTTGTTTATTGGTGAAAAGCAAAGGCACTGGGACTTAGTCCAACATAAGACCTCCTGTCCCATGGCATCTCTGATGAGCTCACCTGATCTACACTAATTTCAGAAGGTGGGATTTAGGTCTATGAAAGAAAGGATACAAAAATGAGGGCACATGTAGAGCTGGTCATGAAGGGTTAAGTTGCATGTAGATCTACCACAGCACGATCCAGATTCACACCAGGCACTGCCTGCACATTGAGGCTGCTGAGAGCATTGCACCAGAATTGTGTAGAACTTGATACCTTCAGAAAACCCTGAACAAAGTTGCAGGTAGCCATGTCTATGGCCAATGTGTGGCCCTGACATAGATGGGACTCCTGCCCAAACATGAAACAAGGTAACCAGCAAATACCATTCATAACTAGGCTGCATGTGCTTAATTAAACTGAACTAATACAATAAAAGGTGTCACTCATCTGTTCACATGGGGGCATGCTCCCCTTCTCAATAAATGACTGTTTTCTTTTCAGCCTGCATAACACACACCAATCCTAAGTGCTCATAAATCCCATCTAAATGAACAGAATAGAGATATTTCAGATGCTAGTGTTCCTTCTTGCTTCTACATACAACAGACATGAAAGAGCCAAAACAAGCCTTTCCCCTCTGTCATTTTCCGAAGAAACTATGCTGCAAGCCCCTGTGCCACGAAGACACTCACCTGAGATGATGAATGAGGTAGCAGCTTTTTAATGTCTTCTTCACACAATGCAATGGAATATGAAATCCAAGGAAATCTCCAGGGGTCAGCCCCACACCAGCAGCCCCACATCAGCAGCTCCCCCCACCTCTGCTATGGCACTACAAGGGCAGCAGGTGGTTTCCCAGGAGGAAGACAGCAGGTGGTTTCTAGCTCTGAGTACCAAAACTTACACCCTGTATTATAAGTAAAGGCCCCAAAGCTCATCTGGATGTGCTTGAGAGGTAAGTGAGCTCTGTGCTGTATTCTAGATGAGTTTTCTGCATTGATTTTGCAGGGAACCCAAAGCAGAATCTGATCTAGACAAGGCAAAAACTGCAGACCCCATCAGCAGCATCCGCATTCAGGAGGAAAGTGAGCAGCAGCCTTTGCCAGGGACAGATGGAAAATAGCTGCTCTGGTCACTGCTGTTGTTTGAAGTGACCTGGGACTCTGACCAAACTCCAGAAAGCAAACTTTGGCAGAAGTAAACAAAATCACCTCCTCCCCAGAAGTCAATAAATGTAATTACTGTTAGCTGCCCTCCTAGGCCACTTTAGGGCAGTTCCATTGAAGCTGACTGCTTGCCAGATCTCTCTCATGCATGCTCCCCGTGTCTCATTCAGATGATGACAAACTCTTAGAGAGACATGTCTTGGCTCAACCAGAAGTTACCGACTCACAACAGAGGTCAGTCTATGGATGCAGTTCTACAAACAGTGCTTTACGGGGGACCGTGCCATATAATCACAAGAATGCCTTGGTCTTAAAATCTGCCACCATCCATAGTTTGAGAAATTGTAAAACTAGCCCCATGATGCCCCATTAAGGCTGGAGAGTTCTGCGTGGTTGTTTTTCTGTCAGAAACACCAAAATAAGCCCATCATCCCTGGGTGATATTCTGTAAGATTCCTCCTGCCTAGCTCTGCTGTATTTGCTGGAAGTGTGGCGAGTTTTGTCCTATTTTGTTTAAACACAACTAGCTGCTAGTCATCAGACTGTTTTGTGGGCATTGAGGTGGTTCACAGTGAAAGGGCTAGCCCTTCTGTGTTGTCAGCAGGGACCCTTCTTGCCCCATGTCATCTGTTTCTCCCTGTACCACATCCTTACTCATTTGCAGGCACCCACAAGGAGGGTGCTGGGAAGATGTGGGACCAAAACTCTGTATGTGTCTCTGTGCCTGGGTCCTGACGGCTGCTCCAGCTCTTGTCTGAGTCCTATGCAAGGTCATATCGCCCACCTGTTTGTTAACAGCTGGCAGTAAAGCCACACTCCTCAGGGTTCACCTGCACACTGCATTTATTGTAGTGGGATTTCTTTTTCTTCTGATTGCTGGCAAGTCCAGGTTGGAGCTGTGCAAGGGTCTGGTGAGCTCCACCGAGCCCATGTCTTTCCTACACAGAAGAAAAACCCCACCACACAGAAATACAACCCCATGCCTGGGTGTGCAGCATGCATATGAGGTGGATTTACTGCAGTGCTGGACTTAAAGCCACCCCATCTGGATCTGTTATCTGCTTGGTAACCCGAGTTTTCTTGCGACAGAAGGTCTGCTTCTCCTCTGAGGGAGAAAAACACAACCAACAACAACAACAAAAAACAACCAAATCAAAACAAGTGTTTTTGTTAAACTTGCATGCACTTAAGCCATTTCTTTGAACCTTTACAATTCGGCACAGTGTTCACTGGCGATGAATGTCTTCATCTGGCTTTAAAAGGTGGGAACAATGTTGTGCACTTAAATCCCTTAACTGGAAATTTCTTGCCTTTCATTTGTTTAGCCACAGTAGAGAAAAGACTAGTCACAAAACTTTCCTCTGTGCTTAAGAAGATTTCTCCTTTGAAGCAGTAACAACAATAATACTGTAATAGAAGTAAAGCCTGCTCTTCTTACACCAAGCATATTTTCTTCTGAAGAAACGTGCTGCAATTGCAATGACAAAGTCGGGCTTGCTAAGCAGAGCCGTTTCCCCCTGCTACTTTGTGTTGAACTTTTACAAGCAAGCCATAAATACATAGATACCAAAGAGTTAATTTGCGTTTTTAAACCTCCTTCCCAATATTCTCTCTCATTCCTGCATAAAATCCCCATGTCCAGACATCAAATCAGTAAACCCTGTTGCCTGTCAGAGAATACAATGTCAGGCCATTAGTATGTTAATAAGTCCGGAGGGTGACAGGTGGCCTAGTAGACAGCTCAATTAAGCTGCTCATTAAACACACGCTAACGAACAGCCAAGGCAGGGCCTGAACAGCACCATTCTGTAATGACATGATGTCAGAGCGAACAAATGAGGAAAAATAACAAAAACATTACAGCAGTGACAGACGCCACTAATAGGGACCCCTTGCACTACATCAGCCCTCAAATCAATGAGCAACAGGGATCAAAAAACTCGACCCAACATTCTCAGGGGACTGAATACAGCAAGATTTTTTTGGTCAGGTTTTTTCCTCTCTTCCCCCCCTCCTTTAAGTAAAATCATCATCGAATATCA
>JAOEHY010040761.1:1735-12411 GCA_025447955.1 Psilopsiagon aurifrons
AGTGATAGGACAAGGAGTAACGGGTTCAAACTTAAACAGGGGAAGTTTAGATTGGATATGAGGAAGAAATTCTTTAGCGTAAAGGTGGTGAGGCACTGGAATGGGTTTCCCAGGGAAGCTGTGTATGCTCCATCCCTGGCAGTGTTCAAGGCCAGGTTGGACATATCCTTGGGTGACATGGTTCAGTGTGAGGCGTCCCTGCCCATTCCAGGTGAGTTGGAACTAGATGGTCTTTTCGAACCCTAACTATTCTATGATTCCAAGTCCAGATATCTGTTTGGTTGTCCTGGCATACCTGAACATGCATACAGTGGGCCAGGTAGGTCTTGGCATGGTTAGGTGTGTTCAACAAGAGCAGAAAATAAAGCTTCAGGTTCATCCAAACACTTCTATATGACCCAAGTCACACAGAGCTCTCTTTGTTGAGGTTTCCATAATTCAGATTTCCATAATCATTTGCTTAATAATTTTGTCCTTGTGGTTAAGTAAGTTATCCAGCCTGTGAGAAATCATAGGGACTTTTGAGCATGGAGGACAAGGTCCATCTTGGAGCTTTCACAGGTATAAGCTACTGCTTCTTCCTTCCTGCAGGGATGTTGAACTTGCACTGAAACATCTGGGAATTATACACAGTGGTAGGAGACAGAATGGCTTTTCTCTAAAGTCTTTTTATTGTTTCCAGTTTGCCTGCTCAAAGTGGTGAAGAGAGAGAAGGACTGTGGTAGTGACTTTCAGGGGATTTGTATACGAGCCAGAGATGTGTTGCCCTCATGTTACAAATCCTGAAAATCTACAGGGAAAAATATCAGTGCTGGCTTTGACTCTAATTCCCTCTGTCTTGAGGGGCATTATTGCCCTCACAGCAAGAGGAACCATGTTATACTAATCAGAACCACAACAGGCAAATATTTCCTTTCTCTGAGCAAGACAAAAAAGCAAGAGACATCTTTTTTAGCATCCTGGCAGTGTACTGCCAGCTTCCTAATTGAAAGCAAAACAAACTCCTGGGGCCAATTCTTTCAGAGCATCACCAATTTTGTACAAGAACCTCAAAATCAGAATTTAAGTAATGCTTAGAATGATGCAGTAGAAGCTACACATCAGTCATCTTTCACTTTCTGTAGCGTCTTTGCTGTACATACTTATTCTACGCGGAGTCCAACAGAGTCTTTGCTGTTCTAAGTACCATGAAAATAGATGGATGGATGGATGGATGGATGGATGGATGGATATATAGATAGATAGAGAGACAGACAGACAGAAAAGTCTCTGCTCCATACAAATTATATGATAGGCTGGATTACATTAAAACTAAACTGTCTTTATTTATAGAATGCCGCAAGGAGAGAATAAGGCAGCAAACATGGTCATACAGAAACCTGAAATAATCCAGCTGAAACATGGCATGCTACAGACCATTTACAGTAGTAAAAATATTTAAATTTTTAACTTTAAAAACTCTCATATCTTCAAGTTTAATTTGGGCAGAAATTTTCAGATAACGTTTTAGGAGGAGAAGTTTGAGAATAGCATTTTAGAACAGCTCATAATACAAAATAATTTACATGTAACTTTGTTTCTAATGTGCGCTTATTACTGTATTTCTGTTTTGCTTTTATTACTGGGCAATAGCAGATTCTTGAGGCTTCTGTAAAATTGGAGCAGTCTTGTCAGGCATCAATAAATTCTTTTGTTCTTTGAACAGAGAAATTCAGCATTAGCTACCATTATTTTTTTCTAGTAGGATGTGCACACTCATGATGATGGTGTAAGTGGTATAAAAAATACATGCTATATTTGCATGGTGGTCAAACCTCTGAAATTACATAGTTTGTACCTCAGCCACAGGTGACAGCCTCAGGGTTTATAACAAAGTAAAAGATCAACCAGAAAATGATAATGATTAAAAATAAAAAGCATTTGCACTCTAATTCTTCTCTGATATCAAGAATGCTTAAAAATCTCCCGAGAATTTGCTTTTGTTCGGGTTTTACTGACCCATAAGCAGACTGGTCGTTATTCCATGCAGATTTCTCAAACTGACCAAACTTTTCAGGGATTAATGAGACCTAAAAAACTTCTGACCTGCTTGAGGATCACTCACAAGTGAGCTCTTTCCTTTATACTGAGCTGACACTGGCTAGGTATAATGCCAGAGAGAAAACAAGACACATGGTTAGTTGTCCAATGATGAAGAAGTGCTGGCAAAAAGAATGACCCACCTGTGTGAGCCAGAAGGAAGCCTGCTGGGATTTTGCAGACCTGTGCCCTCAGGTGCTTTACATTTAATTGCTGTTCCTCATACCTACCTGCCTAAGAGAGTGTCAGAAATTGCCACTCACCAGTTTTAGCAAAAACCTTTGACTTTAAATATTCTGGGTTTTATCAATATTATTAGAGCACCTTAAACAACTTAAAGCACTCATTGGCTGATAATGGCTAAAATTTGCTCAATAGTTTCAATAGGAAGATATTACTTGCATTGAAGTGCAAAGTCATTTTGAGCAAAAGTTGTGACTATTTTAACACACAGCATGCGTCACTGTTGTTCCCATTCATGTCCTCGAGCTCCTTGCAAGTTCAATTAACTGCAAAATTAGCGTGTACGGTCACTGTCACCTACATGAGGTCCGCACTTGCATCTGCTTTGTCACAGCATACCAGCCTTTGGAAGAAGGAGTGCTGAAAACAATAGGCAAAGCTCATGCCAAAAATACTTTTGATAGAAAGTGATTTTTTGAAGTGTTGAGCTGGCTTTGAAGCCTGTGGTTTGATTTTTTTATTTTGATTTTTTTTTTTTTTAATCGTGTGCTGCTAGAAATAGCACTTGAGGAAAAAATACCTTTACTTAAGCCACTCTCCCCTTAGAGCTATGAGTGAGTTCAGTGCTCTGACTTGATATATGCTACTCTTAATAACTTTTCTTTTTTTGTAAACTAGCCTGGAAAAGGAGGGGGAATGAAGAGAAGATCATTGTTTGCTTCTGAGCCCTAGTGTCTGCTAGAAATTATAAATGTTTGTTTCACAACAGGGTGTGAATTACTTGGTTGCAGTCAACCATTGTTTGGAAATAAATTTTGGAATGTTTCCTTTATGAAAGGTTTTTATTTGGTTAGGACCCATGATTCTGTATTTCTTTCAGCTGTTCACATGTTCCGTCGCTACAGTATTGCTCATTTTTATAGTAGTGGGTTCAACTAATAACCAGACATGTTTCAAACTACATCTTGGATCATGGTGAAAATCTAACTCCTGAAAGCTGTATTAAACCAGAATTTCATACATTGCGCATTCTGCTAACAGTGGTCCTGGGATTTAACTTTTAATAGAAATCTTCCATTATTTCCTGGAAATAATTAAATAAAAGGTGGTCCTAAATTTTTGCAAGTGTGGTGAACACATTTTCAAATGTGATGATTGGGATTGAACTGTTTTGAATCTTTTTAATATGTTGGAAGACAGCAGTTGTTTTTTCCATTTTGTCTGACCATACATGAATAGCTGCATAAAATGGATCAGAGTCCATTAGTGCTGGATCATCTGGGAGACTAAGGCTAACTTTTGGCAGAAGGCGGGGTTTTCTTTTAAGAGTGTTGATTAGAACTGGATCGCTTCCAGATGGATCAGTTTAATTTAAATATTGCCACCACCACCACCCCCAATTTGTCAGACAGAGGAATGTGCCTGTGGGAAGAACACAGAGGTGGCTGAAGTGGTGCAAGCATGAGAGTGGGAGTGCCTTTCTCACACAGTGCCAAGATTTGAAAGCCCAAGCGGAACACCAAAATTCAGACTTAGGCTTCTAGCTTAATGTTAAGGTGCTGAGTACCCAGAACTTGCTGCTAATGCGACTGTATTTGTGACATGGTAAGCACTTTTGAAGACAAATTTTGACTTTGGGACCTAATGAATTTTGGCATTCTGGAAAACTAGGAACATGGGTGGAAATTAAACTTTCTCAACCTTGTAACTGTTTTTTGATAAAAATTTTGATGCTTCAGGTTCCTAAAAATATAACTACTGGTCTGCAGGAATTTCCTTACCTTATTTCCTTCTGGATCTACTTTATTTACTTACTTGCAAGAGAGCACGTCACCTCAGCAGAAAAATCTGGGAAATGATCATATGTGGCTTTTGTGTCACAGCTGCCATCTTTCATTGTGTTCATTACATAGAGACATACAGATGTGGCTTGGAAAAGACCTCCTGAATCCTCCTAGCCCAACCCATTGCTAACCTCGATGGCCATATAATCTACATGGGAGAAATTTGTCTTTAGAGACTTGAATTCTAGTTCCACTACTCTTTCTGAAAGGCTGCTCCACAGCTTTCTTTTGTAGATGATTGGAGGCCTTTCTCCAATTACGTGTGAGCATTCTCAGACAGAATTGACCTTGCAATTGGTTTGTAGCATCTGTAGCTTCTCACACCTGTGAAGAAGAGGCTATCTTTCTGATCTGAAAGGTCTTTATACCCTTTAGATTCAGTATAAATGCCTGCTCCAGACAAGTGCAGCTGCAAAATGGCATCTAGATTTGCTTTCTTCTTTCACCATTTTTCAGCCTGCTGCTTTCTATGTTCTTCCTGTAACAAGCAAAAGGAGTTAGGGCTGAAGTATGCCAGGAGGCTATCCTGTAGAAGAGTTTGTGTTTTTTCACTTGATGTTTCTTATTTGGAAATTATTTGTCTTTGATTTCTTTTTCATTATGTTTTTTCCTCAGGTTTATCTTTTGTCCTTGTTTTGGAAGGTAAATGTAGACCTTTGTGTATGTAGTTTCAGTAAAGGTTGTAGTAGACCACTGGAGTGCCACAGTAAGAGACCACAGTACTTCACCCTTGTTTATGTCCTGCTTTGCAAACTGGAAGTCTTGCTCTCCTTCCACACTCTCAAGCAGAGCAGACGAATCAGGAATAAGTGGGATTTTTGAATTTCTCTGACTAGTCTATTACTTTAACTACACTGAGTGGTTCCTTTAGCAAATACTGTCTTGGTTTTGCTGCAAGTTATTCTATTAATCCTATCATGAAAATCAGAGCAGAAGACAAACCTAGGTAGTTCTGATATCCTATATATTCCTCAGGAACTTGACTCATCTGTAAGGGCTCCTGTGTGTTCTGCAGTATCGTGGTTTACTTTCCCTTCTGCTGCCTTCTCAACTCAGTTGGCCAAAGTGATTATTTTCTCTCCAAAGGAATCCTCCTCTATAGTATTTTGCATCTCCCATATGTGATTTTATTTTATTTCTTTGCTTCATAGTCTGATGCATGTGAGATGTCCAGAGGCTAAACAGCAGAGCGTCATGTGTCTCTTTTCCTTCCTCCTGTGACAATAATCTCTAATAAAGGGAATTTTAGTTGCTGCTACTTTGACAGCTCAGGACCAATGACTTCTTATTAGAAATGAAATTGGATTCAGAGTTTATAGTTGTACTTCCAGTTTCTATTTAAGGGAAACCCTTTAAAAATAACTCTTATTCTGTAGGAAAAAGCCTTTCTCAGTAATATTTTGTTTTCTGATCCTGGCACTTTTTACACTGTATGTAATTTGGGACTGTTTACGTATACATAGCATTGCCAGGACTCATTTGAGAATGATATTTTAGAAGCATGGAGAGAATTGGCAGGCACCAGATATGACAAATCTTACATGTACAGAGTTTCTCAATTTTCTTCCAAACATTGTTTTGCTTCCTGGTGATACTGCATTTTTTATACCAATAACCACTGTGAAATAAATACAGTTTTGCTTATGCCTGTGGGTTTTAGTGAGTGTATATTTGATAGATGTTTTTTCTGAAAGATCTGATTCTGTTACTTTTGAAGTCAGTTGGAATTTCACATTTTGTGCCCAAATATACAGCATGCTTACCTTGTCAGTCAGTGAGTTACTGCCTGCTGAACTAAGGTGCAGATTTGATTAGTAATTTTTTTTTCCAAGTGGACGTTATCTATTCCAATTTTCTCTGACACTGTAACATAAATTGATTTTTTTTTTCTTCAGAGTTCTTCTGGAAGCAGTTTAAAATGAAATTGGAAGTTGCTTCCACCAATGGTAAGGAAAGCAGAGCTAAACAACGTCGTGCATACCCAGCTACTCAGCTGCTATCCTGCTTCCTTGCCAGACTTTGGGATGCCTCAGGGTGTATCAAATTGGAGTTTAATGTCTTTTTTTTAATCTCTTTTGCTCCTGTTTATCATCATTTAGCAAAGTAATTCTTACCAGATACCTAAAGTAGTGGAGGAAGGAACCATCAACTGACAATGGTCCCATGATTTTCCTGCATAGATGCAGATGACAGAGTTCTTATAGCCAAATTAATTAGGATCATTTCCTGCTGGTGTCCCTGGGGTAAAATGGAGCTGGGTGTGCTCCGAAATCATTCCCTTCCAAACACCCCCTCCCCGCAGGCAATGGTTGGGAAGAAAGGGAGCTGATTTAATGGGCACTGGAGCTATTTCTCATTAGGAGGCAAACTTAAACAGCAAGATTTTGGAATCAAGTGTGTGTTATTTGGACTACTCAAAGCTGTTAAACAAGGGAGAGAAACAGCTAGTTGCTCCTCCCCCATTTTTTATATGATGGGATCGGTTTTCAAAGAGAATGGATGTGAATGCCCTACACTGTAATCACTGGATATAAGCACTGACATGACCTGCAGAATTTCAGCCTCTCTGGATGTTCAGAGGTAGAGGTGAGAAAGGAAGACTCACCTCAATGGGCAGCAGCAGTGTCTTAACTTTCATAGCCTCTCTTTCATAAAGACAAAATTCAGGTATATTCAGTTTGTAAATTAGGGCACCGACGTTTAGGTATCTACATGTAGGTGTCCCCATGTGGGCAAAGTGTGCTCAATAGAGATTAGAGAACTGTTCAGGAGAACAGCTATAGCTCCACACTTCTAGATGAGATGGTTTGAGCATGGTGGGATGGACCTCAAAATACCAGCTTACATGGGAACACCTACATATAATCGAATGTAGGTGAATTTAGCTGAATTTATGTCTATTGTTTGTTTCGCTGTTTGTTTTGGTTGTGTTTTTCTTTTTTCATTTATGACAACAATACTTTTATTCTCCCATCAGAAGTCGAAAAGGACCCAAACAACACCACAGGGGATAGCACCAAATCCTTGCAGCAGCTCATTCAAAATGCAGTGGTACTGCCCACCTACCTCTTGCTATCCTGGCAAAGGCAGATTAATTCATGTTCCTCGAAGAACCCGGGCTACTGATGTAAACTGGTGGTGATGTTGGGAGAAGAGCAACGGCACCAGCTGCTTCCAAAGCCAAAGCTTAGTGCAAGAAAACCAGAAGGGCAGCTGGTGTCATCTCTCCAAAGAGCCTGACATCTATCCACCTGTATGAAGATAAGCTGCTTCCTGTGTTTCTAATTATTCAGAAGTAACTGTCTTTAATAGTATTCTTTCTAAAGCAAGATTTAACCTGAAAAAAAATCATGTCATCTGTACAGCTGATGTTAATGAACATGCAGGCTTTGGCTCAGGGCTGGTGTCAGCCAAGTGAGATGAACTGAGTCAATATCTGTATCGGTGAAACGAATACAGTAACATTTAGATCAGATGTTTTCCCCCTAACTCCCCTTTGCACTCAGGCCAGTTGTACTGTACTTGGCACCTGAATAAACACTTGCAAATATTTATAATTCCCCACCTTCTCATAGGGGGCTTTCTGAGATCTTTCCCACAACTCTCCTGTATAAAACAGTTGAATCCCTCTTCTTTCTTAATAGAAACATGGAGGTAATGTGCCCCTTGTCACAGCAGACATCTGTTATATATATAGTAGTTATCCTGTAGCTCACAGATTAATCATTGTGCTCCATCTCATTTTGCATTTCAATCTGTAAATTACAATGATTCCTTGAAGAGATGGAAAATAGGTTTGCTCATTGTATTATTAATAAACCCTAAATCACTCCCATATTCCTAACTCCCATTTTATGTTATTTGTTTCATTCTTCAGATGACAAATATTTGCTGCTAAAGACACTTCACTAAGATGAAGTTTGCTAATTGCAATGATTGAAGTTTCAATTGAACATTAATTAACTATTTCTGTAGGGCTCATCACAGCAAAACCTTCTACACTTGTGTAAATCTGTATTTAACATCCCATGACAAATGCATGCCTTTCAACAATTGGTTTGCAGCTCTTGACAAATGTTTCTATTTCATTGCATAAGTTATGAGTTTAGTCACTGCATCAAAATAGCCATGGCTTAGATTTGCATTAAGACGAATTACTCTCGAAGTGCATTTCCAGTCTTTTGGAAATCAGCATGCTTTCTGTAAAATGAGGCTCTTCCTCCCATTTTTCCTGAATGTATATGTTTTTATATAACAAGAGAATTAAAAATATCCAAGAGGGCACTGCAATAATCCATATGTAGGGGGTGTGTGTGTGATGCAGTTCAGGAATTTGTTCCAAACCAGTGTCTCCTTCTGTGTGCTTTTTTTGGATTAGGCTTACAGTTTCCATAACTAAAAAAGTAATCATTTGCACTTGGGATCCATTCTTGCATTGCACCCTCCAAAGCCTTTGGTATGGAGAGCTTGGGGGAATGCAGTGTAAGCCCTTTTGTGACTACATTTGTCGTCAGTTTTACTCTTTAGGGTGGAAATTTGGTGTTACAAATACAATTCTAAGCAGATCTGTTTTAGCCAATGGCATTACCTTGATGACAAACCACTAGAATGAAGAGCTGATCTGGTCCCTTGGTCTTCCTCCTTTCTCCAGTAGTACCAATAGGAAACCTTGCAAAGGACGGTGTTCTTGCAAGACTCAGGTGTAAACAGCAATGATCCTCACTGTTTATAACCATTCTCTCTGTGTGCTCTGAAAAGTGAGCTGGCTCCTGCAGTTGCTTGGATCATGCAACAAAGGCTGCTTCTCTATGGCTCAGCTTATTATGCAGTCTCCTACTATACATGAGGATTTGAGTTTCCATACTTTTAGGCAAGTGGTTCCTTCTGCAAATGTTTGAGAGCTAAGCTAGAAGTTGTGGTGAGCACTCCACCTAATTTCTGGTATGCAGCTAAACAATATCTTACACTATTTTGATGTTGAATAAATGGTAGGAGAACAATGCATCTGTCTAGCAGAAGTGTGGAAAGACTGAAAATGAAATTACAACTACCTATGAAATCAAATATTACGGGTGAGTTCTTTTTTTTCGCTTTTCACAGCATAGTTGGTTTTTTTTAAAAAAGTCTTGACTTTAGAACAAAGAAGCTTAGCCTGGAAATAAGAATTCAAACATGTTTTCCAGGAGATAGCTCTAGAGTATTCATTTTAATATATATATGTATATATATATGTATGCATTGTATTTTTTTTATATAAGATTTTGTTTGACAATTATTTTCCCTTTGCATTTGGTTTGCATTACAGTATGAGCTTAAGCAATTGTTCTTGGAGAAGAGTTGTGCAAATATATATCAATTTAATCATTTGTGTTAATAGAAACTATTCTTTGTGATTTTCTTGGTACTTTTGAGCCTATGCTGTGTACATCCAGTCTACTTTACACTTTCCAGTATTATCCATGGTTTATCCTCATTAGTCTCAGGTTTTGCAATTTTTCTCCTTCATATGGCTTGAATTTTGCGCAAAGCCTGGGACTGCTTACATTGGGAATAGCCTGGAATTCAAGGGAGGCAGAGTTGCTTTTCTTTATGATTTTGAGCCTTTATGACTCCAGGCAAGTCCTTCAGTGCCTCCGAGTCCTCCTGCGTTTTTGTCTTGTTAGAATCTGAGAGTGAGCTCTCCAGGGACTTTGGCTTTGGGTCCACAGGGTGACTGGAGAAGTCTATCTGAGAGTGTCTAGGTGCCACCACTTGTGCCACCATTGCATCACTTTGGGATGTGACACATCCCAAAAGGTGTATGCTTTTTAATCAGAAGTGTTCATCAAAAATATGAGCATATATTTTTAGTGCTTTTTCACAACTTGCTAAATCCATCTTCAAGTTTGTTGTATGGCCACAAATATTTTTGCTACTACACAGATGGAAAGAAGCATCCATCCTCCAGGAATACTGTCCCACATAGACTTCAGGGGAATATGTATGATTCTTTCCCTCCAGGGCTGTTTCATTTGTCTGTGCTTGTTTGTGTTTGTTTGTAAGTGAACCTTGCAGAGACTCTGACTATTCTTATGGATGGAGGAAACCACAGCGAGCACTATTTGCCTTGGGGTCTGCAGAGTGGCAGGTTTGGGTTGGTCAGCACTGTCTTCATTAGCTTGATCAGACTACAAGATCATGCTACCCACTTCCTGAAACAATTTTGCAATTGGTTGTTAATCCTGTCGATCAACCCCCATTACCATTGGGCTGTTTAACCCAACACCTGTAACCTTATGTGTTAGGCTGGCTGAAGCCAATGATGGGTTCCACTGCTGGGCTCAGCTCTGGTGTGATGAAAAAGTGGGTGAGATTGGCTACTCCTGTTCATGTTCTGAAATTATGCATCAGCTCATTAGGTAAGATTTTTGGTGCTGTTGCTTAGCTGTCTGGTGGCAGAGAAGGCTGCCTTGAATGTGCAGTGGTTTGTAAACACAGGCTGGCAGATGTATTCAGTTAAAGTCTAATTCCAGGCTTGTGGCTTACCCTTGAAAAGCTTTCTTCCATCTAGCAGCAGCAGCAGCAGCAGCA
>JAOEHY010040761.1:12511-56901 GCA_025447955.1 Psilopsiagon aurifrons
AGTTAAAGTCTAATTCCAGGCTTGTGGCTTACCCTTGAAAAGCTTTCTTCCATCTAGCAGCAGCAGCAGCAGCAGCAGCAGCACTACGGAGTTCTCATCAAGACTGAAGCTTCGTCAGCTGTCTGTCTTCCAGGTACTTATTTTCTGAAGTGCTGAAACATCTTCTGGGTTTCACTGAATTCTGTGTCACGGGAGCGCCAGTAAAGGTAAATGGCTGGAGGAGAGCTTGCTTTTCTAGCATTTCCAGGCATGGCAATGAGACAAGCTCATGGAAGAAAACTCCACCCTGGCCTATTAAACATTAAGATGCTGTTGCAACCATTGGCTCAGGAAGTCCCGGATTATGCAGTGCTAGGAACTGGTAGAATATACAAGGGAAATATCTGTGTCTGCTTTCTCTTGTCTTTTACTCTGTTCCAAAATATTCCCTACTTTGAAATCAGCTTCTGAATTAAATGGTCTTCAGTGTGGTCCTATAAAGCTGGACTCCTTAACTTCTTAAAGTGTTTCCCATATATTTGAAAGCATTGTGTGGTCCCACAGAAAGTTGGCAAGGGACCCAAATCACAAACTTTACAAAATATATGCATTGTATGACACTGTGTGAGCATTTTAGTAATCTCTAGTGGACCAAAGGAGCAGTCCAGACTGGGTGGAGGCAATCAGAAAGCAGGACTGACTAAGAAGAGTAGGAGAGAGTCTTTAAACACATAAACTGACCAGTCCCATCAGCGTTCTTGTTTAGATCATGTGTTCCTGGGTAGCTGTGTGCAACTTGAGGCTGAAGAAATCCCACAGAATAGTCAGGAAAATGGAGCTGGATAGCTTGTCAGGAGGCACTTGAATCAACAGGAAAATCTGAGTCCAGAATATAGGAAGCTGTTGAGGAGGTAGGGATGTCTCTAAATTTCAGGGTCCTAGGACCTACTGCAAGGAGAGGCTGGATAAGAATTCTTGCAGAGTAGAGCTCAAACAGCCAGGCATGAGCATCCTGAAGTATGGCTGAGGATCTTCTTTGAGGTGTGATTTGATTTACTGATTTATCTTCCCCTTCTGAGCTTGTACTTAACCCCTTTCTTTGAATCTTGCGAAGTAGACAGTCCTTCTAAAAATGCCTATGTGTTTGTTATTAAACCTGGGTTGAAGTGAGTCAAGGTGGTGCTGGTAAGCAACCTTAGCATACACTGTTTCCATGTTTGCAAATCAGAGTAAAGAAGTGTATAGGTAATGTAAAGGGTTTGCTAAAGAAATTCACGGCTTATAGTCTACTTTGACTAAATAAAAAATATGGGCTTAGTTCTGGCATCCTCCTTTTTCCTTCAAGAGAAGTATTGGGGGGACTCCAAGACCATCCTGAAGTAAAGAGAAATTTCACTGAAGTGAAGAGGTGCCATTAGCATCTAGTAGAATCCAAAATCTGTACGAAGGCAGCACATCTTACAGATTCTGGATCATGCTGTGCCTTGAGATAGAACACAAGTAACAAATATAGGACAAATGACTATTTCTTGACCATCCCTATGTGTAATAAGGTGCAGAATTATATCTTTAACCAACAGCAATCTAGAAATATGCTAAAATAAGATGATCTGATCAGAGAAGAATGGCAACAAGAGCAGTAGAATGATTTTAGCTAATTATAGAAGAAAAAAAGAAACCTGAAAGTAACGTAAGGTTTCATCCTATTCTTTGGCTCTGAGCCAGAATTCAGCCCTCCTTCACTTCTGTCATTTTAGGAGGTACAGGCCTCACTGATCAACCAGCAATAATTCATGGTTGTCAAAACGGATCAAATTGATTGTTAATTAATAAAACCCACAATTTGGCATTATAGTACTATACATTATTGTTTGCTGTTATTTTTTAAATTAAAAATCCCACATAGATGTTAATCTTGGGAATAGTTTTATCTTTGGAGTGTGTAGTGTACACTCCAGTACTACACTGCAGTGTGCACTTAGTTGTAACACTTAGTAATATACTGTGGTAATGAAAGAAAGATTTTCAATAATATCACTTCACATACCAAATAGTCCAGTTGAATGCGTGAGCATGAATTGTTGAGTAAGGTACCAAATGTGAGTAGCAGTCAGTGGCAGACTCTGCCTCTGAGATACTGAGCATTTTCCTTAAGTAGCTGATATTACTGAATGCTTGACAGTTCCACTGTATGATAGTCTTCATGAATTTCCTGCCTTTGAAGCTCCAAATGGGCCACTTCAATCTCCACAGAGACATTAATTCTATATGATTTCTTTTCCCCTTAGAGCTGAATTTTTTAATTAGCACTAAATAAATAATCTTTACAAACTGTTATGAACAATAGCCATGAAATCCAGTGGGTAACTGGTTTGAACTTCATCTGTCCATTTCTTTTTTACATCACCGGAGGCAATCTTGCCCGTGCTTTGTCGGGTATGACCTCTTCTGCCCATCC
Source organism: Psilopsiagon aurifrons (assembly GCA_025447955.1). Classification (NCBI taxonomy): domain Eukaryota; kingdom Metazoa; phylum Chordata; class Aves; order Psittaciformes; family Psittacidae; genus Psilopsiagon; species Psilopsiagon aurifrons. Next base: position 14,949 of record JAOEHY010040761.1, read on the forward strand.
CTTCTTCTCACATACACCCCTCTCCTCTCATTCAGATCATCCTGATTCCAGCTGAATAGCAGTCTATTAGGTCCCAGTATTTCAAAGCATACAGCAATTTCCCGTCAACATCAAAGCAAATTACTCTGATTTAGTTTATCTTTAGAAAAGGAAGCATTCCTTTATTTCTCCACTGGACCTCGCTCGTCCTTGCTAAGTGCTGCTGCAGATATTGTTCCCTCCTTTCAACTTCCTTTTTTAAGTTTGTTTCCCTGAGAGTTGTGAATTTCAGTCTGGCAGTTTTATTTGTTATTTTAAAGGAATGTATTATGTCATTGCAGCTCCCACTTTTGTGCTTTTCTAATGTGATTGGAATAAATTAACTTGGTTGCACACAAAATGATTTTACAAATTCACTTTGAAAAATTGGAAAGACCATGACAGAGCAAACAAATAAATTTATCATATTTTGAAGCATTAAGATCTTGCTTTCATATCAAAACATATAGCTCCGGAACACTCATCTCAGTGCTTTAAATTAATCTCTGGTTTTGTATGCTTGAGTTGATTTTCTTCAGGGCAAATTTCTCCCTTCTTACATTTCTAGACATGAATTCACAGATGCACTTCAAATGCCAGTAACTAATACAGGAAGTGAATGTTTGGAATTTTTTTCATGGAAGGAAAAATGTCACAACTATATTGTATGTAAATATATCTCTTCTAAGACTTGAGTTGAAAATTGAGCTTTCTACAAATTTAAAAAATTTCTGTATACGATCTCTAGATAATTCTTAAAATAGGAGAAATAAAGTGAAAAATTTGAAGAGCAACTGTCAAACTCTGTAAAAGTAACTGAAAGATGAAAAAATCATTTCCTTCATGTAATTTTGCATTTTCATCTGGGATTTTTTTTGTGGCTTTTTTTCCTTATTCAAAATCATACTTTCAAAACTTCCTTAACTGTTTTTCCCATCTGGGTTTGAAAAGAAGAGAGTTAGTGGTGTAAAATGGCTGATGATTTGATGTTAATCATCATCATCATCATTTGTTAACCCCAATTTCATAAACATTGATGTCTAATTGTGAAAGCTACCCAACTTGACTGGAAACTCATTTAAATTGCCCTCTTGCATGGCCTGATGCTAATCTAGTAGATATTGATGCAAAATGTGATTTCAAAATTCAGGTTTAGATGTAAATTGATAATTTCCAAAGGTTAGGTCACCAAGATTTTCTAAGGAGGTAATATCAAGTCCCAGCGTGAGAATTTGGACGTGCTTTCACTACAAGTGGAGTCTTACTTCCCCTATGGTCTTGACTTGGGCCTATATCCATTAAAGATGGGAATGAGAGACCTTGAAATGCAACTTTAACCCACTTTTCAAAAAATTTATGAAAGAAGCTAATTGAGGTGTGTTTCTGTGTTTGGGCCAAAGAGCTTCTAACAGATTTTTATGTAGAGTTGTCTTTAGTGTTTTAAATCAATTTCATCTCCCATATCCTTTCAATAAAATCTAAGCACAAGAGTATTCACTGTGGTTTGCGTATACTCTGTTTTAATAAACAACAACATAAAGCTCGGAAGGGACAGAGGGGGAAGTTGTTGGTTTGTTCTTTTCTTCATACCTGATGTTGCAGGCAGAAAATAAAAGCTATGAAGAAAGAATTTATGATTCCAGCTTGGTTGGTTTTCTTTTATTTTTTTTTTTCAGTGTGTATGACCAATTATTTTTTTTTTTAAAGGTAAATGTACGTTTGGCAGCTTCTATTTGATTTATTAGCTAAATTTTCCAATATAAGTAGCCTATCTTCTGTATTTAACAATTAGAAAAATTAATAATAAAGTATTTCTTGCCTTCATTATTTTGACATAAAATCTCAAAGTAACAAGTTGTTAGGTAATTAGTTAAAAAAAAAAAAGGTAAAGTTTTTAGCCAGGAATAATATAATGCATGGCTAAAACTGAAATCACAGTTCAGCTAGATTTAATTTTTTTAACTAACTCATCAGGATGTACAGATCTCTCCTGCATTCCCTTGCCTGCATAGCAGCTAGCCATGGGGATTTTGCTGGCTATTCCCAGGCTCACAGAGACCTGCAAGTAGCGGTTCGAGCAGTGTGAGAAATTACACATTAGAAGCCCTTACATAGCTCTTTGCAGATAACAACCATTTTTTTTTTTCGAATTTACAACTAAGTAGTCTGATTTGGGTAGTATTGATCTTGTCAATGAATAATATTTATTGAATTTCAGAGTGAAAGGCAAACAACACTCTGCAATTCTAAGTTATTTTTTTACTATTACTGCTGAGAGAGTTGAAGTGCTTGCTGAGAACCACAGGAACTATTGGGATTTCTTTGTGGAACTGTTACATGATCCAGGATACACCTTTTAATTTCTGGTACAGAAGGGAAGACTAGTCTAGTGGGAGCTATCAAGGTGTAGAGCAAGCCATCCCTTGTCACTCTGTGTCCCTGTCCCTTCCTTCTGCCCCTGTCACTCCCTCTCAGTTGGATGAGATCACGGCTCATGTACCAGCTTGTAATTCAAGCTCAGAGAAGATGCCTGGTCTTAAATGATTATGATCATGTCTTTTCCCCATGATTTTAGGGACAGTCTGCTTGCCTAAACAGAGAAGTACTACTCCTTCTGCTGATATAGAGTATCCACCATTGCTTTTTGCTGGCTTTATAATATATACAGTGCACCTGTACTTCAGTGTTGTAATTTTGTAGAAGGAGAGTAATAACAGTTTTGAATACCTACCCCCTCAAAGAGACTTCATAATGCTTAGATACATGCTGAAAAGGACTTGAAGAACTGCAAGTCACATGCAGCTCTGCTTGCAGTTTGTGGTGCTGGGCAGGGTTCAACAGCTGACCCTGGCACTCAGAGCCAGGCACCAGAGAGTTGGGACTTTGGGTGTTAGGGTATACTGATGCTGGAAACTGTTCCACCAGCAGCTGTACCATGTCTGTGTGAGATGGGCTGCCTCTCTTCTCACAGCAGGATCAGACAAGTTATACAGAGGGCAAAGACTTGGAGAGAGTGGTTTATATGCCCAGATGGAGCCACTGTGATAATCTGGTATAAACTTCCAGATAATTTAATGATTGGCAAGAGCAGGATGTCAGATCCTTGTTGGTTTTTTTGATGAGGGGAGAGAGTGGTGAGGTGTTAATTAAGAGGGAATTAGATCTCATTAGCTCTGGGTACGCAGTCTTAATGATGTGCTTTTCTTTCTTTGTTCTAGACACAGAGCATTGTGCTAGAATCCTACTGACCTTTGATAACTATTTAAGACACTGAACGACAGAAGAAAGCAGAATGCCAAGGTATCCATGACAGTGGTGGAGGCAGTCCATCTAGATTTGCTCACTGGAAAACTCAGTCTTACTGCCTGACGCCTGGGCAGTAATGGAGTAACAGCTCAACACCACAAAGTGCTGAGGCAACTGTGCTAGTGAACCTGGTGTCTTCTATTTTGGATCTTGGTAAAGCTGATAAGGTTTAAATAGGAAGTCACAGCACAAATGTCTGGGGAATGCTAGGATTGTTTTTTTAAAATAGATATTCACAGCTGAAACACAGTGCTAACCTCTCTCAAAATTCTTTTTGGGGCCCCATCATAACCGTGACATGTATTCTTTCTCCAGTCAGGGACTACATATATATACAGGGAATGTCAGAGTGATGAGAACTCAAAATGAAGAAAGCAAGGGCAGGTAAAGGTCAATGAGGGTTTGATGGGTAAAAGCAGATTCCTAAGCTCCTCATTCAGGGGCTTACACAGGAGTAGGGCTGTTCCACCCTACTGCAGGGACTGCCTGGGAAAAACACTCAAAGAAGGCACGTTTCTTCAGGAATTACCAAAAATAAGGACAAAAACTAGCAAATATCTGGAAGAGGAGCAGTCTGAGAATTTGCTTCCTTTCGACAAAATTTTCTCTTAATCTGTGTACACATTTCTATAAGACTGCCATTACTTTGCAGAGCCACCAGCTAAATGAAGAGTTGAATATCCACTTGTTCACTCAGCACTCATACTCTGAAAAGCATGGCGGAACTGTTTAGTTTTCTCTTACTTAACTACTGAGCCAGTTTAAAGTAGAAAAACTCTTCAATACATTTTTTGTTTGGCAAAAAGATGGTCATATAAAGTTATCAAAATTGCAATACTTAGCAAATTGCAGAGAAATGTCTTTAGGATTTAAAACTCCAAAGTGTAGGCAATAGAACTGTAATTTACAGGCTGACACACCAGTCCAGCTACAGGCAACTCCAGCAGTTGCTTTGCTACTCAAATAACTGCACATCTCTCAGACTAATTATAGTATGCAGCTATGTAGAAAACTGAATCCAGAGAGTGAGACAGGATACCTTCTGACGGATGTAGATCTACAGCTCACTGCAGCCTGGAATCCATTCTTCATTTTAACCTTTTGTCTCCCTAGATATGTTTGCAATGTTGTTTATTTTGTATGGCTCCCTTTTGCTCTATCTCCCCTGCCCCACATTGCCCAAACATATTATTGTCTCTTGAAAGGGGGGATCACAAAGGTGCCGAGGATGTGGCAGCTGTAGCTTTTGTTTTTTGCTCTTGAGGATTGCAAACCCATCCTGGTGACTCCTGCCTTTTTATTATTAGAGCATGGATTTCAGCAGCTGCCTGACAATTCAAGGGGCAAAAAAAGAAAGGATTCCTATTTTCTCCCTCATGCCCTTTGTTAAATGGAAGGACTGGATCCCATTTCAGATATTTTCTGCTGCGTGATTAGGGCCGTGGTAATGTGTCAAACTGTTTAAGGTGAACAGATACCTCAGGTGATCCTGGTACTTTCTTGGGAATGTCAGGTTTTGTGACCAATGTCTGACTTTTCTTGCTGTTCTGTGAGTTAATTAGTCTGCCTACCTGTGCTTGTGTACATATTCCTGCAAATAGAAGTCAAGCACTACTGCTCTTTTAAACTAAGCTTGTCTATAAAATAGCCAACAGTTTTGTCTCGAGACCCTTTTCGATTAATGAGGCTTAACAAATCTTTTGGGAGAAGTGTTGTGTTTTATTGACTAATGGCAGTCAGTGTGAGGCAGACAGACTTGGTGGGCCTTGTTCTGGAGGAATGGGAGGTCCTTAGCTGCAGCATGGGCAGCAGCAAGTCACTGTTCTTCTTCAGGCAGGTGGTACATATTCTGTGTTCAGAGAGATTTCTTCTGAGAAAAGAAGGAAGCTGACCTTTGGCTTCCCTCTGTAATGTGGGGCTGCAAGCATTTTCTAGCATGCGCTCACATCTTGGCTCTTAGCCGAGTACCACACAAGCATCGTTACTTCAAGAGGGAAGCTAGGCTTGCTAAATTTTGGAGTCTTAACCTGAACTTTACTGCCTTCAGCTACCTCTTAATCATATCTTGATTTGTATGTTTTCTTAGAGAAGACATTTCAAAAGATAAAACAGATTTGGCAGCAAGAGGGAAAAAAAAAAATAAAAAGAGAAAAACCTTAAGATCACGCATCTGGAAAAACCTTTCTAATCCAACTTGACACATCTGTTGATTTAGAAGAAAAAAATCTCATGGCTGCACTAGGGCCCTGCAGCTATGTGTGTTGGGGGCCTGGCTGTATAATTTGTGGAGCACAGTAATTCTATAATTATATTGCTAATTGCATGCTACCACTTTTTTTATAATAACAGAGTGAAGTGATTTATAACTTAACAGTTTTACAGGAGCTTAGACAGGCTGTTAACTGAAAATGAGCACTCACAATATAGATCCTAATAACTGCTATTGTTAAGGGCACACTACAAGCTGCGTGAATGCTCTGCTGGAAGGCATAGCCTTGCAAAAGTATTTCAGGCTCAAAACCTAACAGTACAGCACCTTTGTAGTCTTGCCTGCAGATATGTGAAAGATAACAGGATGGAGGATAGTAGAAAGGTTGAAAGTAAGAGAAAATTAAGTCTAAGAAATATCCAAAAAGAACTCAAAGATACTGCAAATGGTAAGAAGAATACGAATTTCAAAATAGAAGAGGTAATTGTAGTGATAAGTTCCAGAGGAACTGTATTTTGTGGGAGGCTGAAGTACTTTTCAGTTTAGTAATGAGGAAGAATTGGTAGTTTGAGAATTAGACAGGACCTTCTCTTGCAATACTTAGAAGAGCTAGAAATTACGAACTGGTTTGCAGAGGCAAGACCTTCTTTTCACTGTTGCTTTGGTTGTTGCTTTTTTCTGAGCTGAATTGTGTTTGGGAAGCCACAGCTGCTTTCTCTGTCTGCAGGTATAGTATAACTGGGTGCTGCTAAAGCTGCTTTTGTTTCCTGAGGTTGCTTTACCTCAACTGCAATAGAAAGGAGTAGCTTCACTGAATTGTTCAGGCAATACATGGTACTGGTGGGCTTTCTTTCCAGATATTATAAGAGAGAAACATACAGCATTTTACAGAAATAAGGGGGTAAAAGGAGAAAAAAATATGGTGCTTTATTACATAAACATTCAACACAAAAAAAAGCATAAAATGAAACATAGGTTGACTTATTTTTTTTCCTTCCCCAAAAAATATAATATTCAGTTACCTGAGCTGATGTGTTAAGTGCATAACAGTAAGTAACTGTGGGGACAGACTGCTTGCCCTGGGAGTATTTTAACTGTCAAAATGCAAGTTGCAGTATGAAAAGAACAAGTCTTCTTTCAGCTCTAGGTATCAAAAATGAATAAATATCCTATATTCTTCCTTCATTCCCATAAGTGTTGTTTTATGGCAATAGTTCATTCAGGATTTCAGATTTTGGAGCTGACAATTTATGACCTTTTGCTTAGATTTTTACTGCTCGCAAAGCTGATTATACAGGCTCGTTATCATTTCAGATATAACATGAGCTAGGTTATGAGATTGTTAGGAAAGATTCTTCATTAGAAATCATATAAGATTCATAGAATTACTTTATTTCAAGGGACTTATTTTTGCCTTTTTTTTTTCTCTTCTCATTATTTCTCCCTGGAGAAATTTTCAAGCCAGTTGGTTCTGATATGATACAAAATATATACAATATTAATTTTGTACTCAGAGTTGGTTGACAAAGACGTTAAGATCAGTCAATTAAATGGGAAATGCTTTGGGGCAGAAATACTGAATTTGAATTGAAGTGAGTATATCTCAAAAATTAGCTCACAGTCTGTGTGTGACTACATGTGTAATTTAAGTGTTCTACAAAATATGATACCAGATACATTATCTAACTCAATCTGTATGAATCGGTTTTGGCATGTTCAGAATTTACCTAATAGACTGAAGTCAATAGATAAGAATTGCTTGTTCAGCATGTCCAGACAAAGTAGTTATGAAAAAAAGGAGAACAAGAATTAGAGCAGTGGAATATTTTAAGTAAAGGGACAGGAATCTGGAATAAGAGAAGTGAAATAGAATATATGAATATAAGTGATACCAGTATTAGTTCTTTTTATTGTTCCAATTAAAACAGTTGAGGTCTGCTTCTGATTCTCTCAAAATCCTTGGCAAGGTCTCTGTTTTCATTAGTAAGCTATAACTGTACAACTTCTAGTATAACTGTACAGCCTATCAATAGTTATTTTTTCTTTTTCAGGGTGATGGAGCTATTGACTTTGGGCTCTTGTGGGAATTGCGCAGTCTGTGATGACCATGAGCCATTACTATTGGAAAGAATGTAAAGTTCTGCTGATAGGATGGTAGATGATTTTTTGCAAAGCATAGATTTTGTTTTGTCATTTCACTTACTGATCAAAATACTAAGATAGGTACAGACTTCTGGAGCTCTAGTTAAGTGCACTACATTAATTCAAAGCATTTGCCTTAGCTTTTCATGCTGTTATCCTGCTAATAACCAAAACTTTCTTTAAAGCTTTTCTCCTGCAGTGTTCCCTTGCACAGGTTAATGTAGAGCTTCCATTCATAATCTTCACTTTTTCACATTGTTTAATCTGCTTTAATATTTGACTTTATGCAGCTCTGTAGATTTTACAGCTACAGATTGAAGTACGTATCCAATCTGAAAGACAGGGAATGGTAATAAAAAGTCTATGAATATAGACTGATTCTCCTTATTGCTTATCCATTTCTCCACCTGTGAAATGGAAATACTACTACTTGCTTTGGATCTCTGGGTGAAATTATATGTTATTATTTATATATTCCAATCTTAGAATATATAAATTTGATATGAGCATTCAGAAGGGACCTGGTGGAGAAAGTAGTTACTGAGAGATTAAAAAAGTATTATGGAAATTAAATCGCATTTCTTTCTAGAGGTAAATTCTACAAAAATACATTTGTCAATATTAAATTGCCACAAGAAACCCACCCGCAACACTACTATACTTGTATCCTTCCCACAGATTCATACACAACCTGGGCATGTATGGTTCTGCACAAATACCATCTTAAATACAGTAAGACACAGGGATCTTCTTTTGCAACGACACAAGCTTTCCTTAGCTTAGTCAATAGGCTAGGCTTCCTCAGCCTAAGAAGGATTGTAGCAGAAGCTCCTGCACAGTATGATTCAGGGACAAAAAGTTGATCACTTGCTGTGAACAAATGCCACACTCTTAAGTAGCTGAACCTGTAGTCAGCAAAGGAATGCAGGACTTGAAGTTAGCTTTGAGGAAAAATTCCCGTACTTTGGGCTGGATCGCCTTTCATCCACAATACCGGAGTCTTAAACTCAGGCACTCTGGGTGGAGGCTGACCAGGAAAAATACATATGAAAAGTTCTTTTGCATAAGTATACTGAATGCACAGTTTCAGTAGCCTTCAAAAATACTTTATTCAGGTATCAACCTCAGTAGCATGTCACAGCAGGCAGCTGGAGTTTCTGAAGTAATTTTAGAGTTGTTTTCAAAATATAACCCTTCTCCAGTGCATAGACCCTTTGAAATCCTTAGTCAGCAGAACTGTAGCTATCTGTCAGACATCAGGGATGTTGGACTATTGCAGCTAACTAGGATTAGCTCCTGTCTTTCTCATTAGTCAAACTTCTAATGCTGATTAAAAAGTATGTTTTCACAACTTACTTAATAATTCTAAACTAGCAAATACGGCCACAAAGCTGGACACTGGATAAATTTAGTCCCTTGAATATGCTCTTTGCACCTTAATAAAATACATCACACTGAGTTAATAATTACTATTTTTATACTGTGTTATTTCATGGGAAGTATCTCTCACCAGAAGGAAAGTACAACGACTTCTGGGAATCACTAGGGTATAATGAAAGTTGTCAAAAATGTAAACTAATACAGATTTTCTTATGAACCATGAAAATATTATGTTTAAACTAAGACCATAACCTTTAACCTTTGTATGAGAACAGCAAAAAACTATGAACAGGGATTTAAAGAAAAAAAAGTGTGTCTATGTAGACATCTGAGGCTTATTTTTATATTAAATAAATAGGGCCTGATACCTCAGATGTCTAGAAAATACCAGCCAACTAAACTAACATCAGAAGATCAAGGAATGATCTCTGAGTAAGTGGAAAACTTCAAGTTTGGTTAAATCTGCAAACGGAATTTGAACAGTGGGGTCCCCTCTTTTTGCTTCTCAAGTGCCTTAGCATGCATTTAATTGCAGCAAGATACCTTTTCATCTCCATAAGGACATTTTTCTGAGATTTTTCCACTCTGCTCTTACTTTCTTCTCCACTGTGTGAGTCAACAGACTTCACCCAACGTACCCAGCAATATTTTGATTAAAAAAGTGATCTACCCAGCAAGCAGCACCCAGCAACACAATATCAGGACAAAAGAAGTGCTCATCCTGAAGAGACAAAAATACTAAGTTCCCAGGATGCTACTTGCTAGGAAGTCAGGGTTTAAACATGCCAGGAGAGCATTTCAACTTCTTAGACTGAAGATCAGCTGTAAGGGTGTGCAGTCAGACCAGGAAGATTATAAAGAATGAAGGCAACAAAAAGAGCGATCTTTTCAGTTTTGGTTTTGGTTTGGCTTGGTTTGGTTTTCTTAGATAAATTTCATTGTGGATCAGTTGAAACTGTTTACTGAGTCCATATTAACAATCAGTTTTAGCAAGACCATGAGAACCAAAATTAATTTTCTCATTTTGAAGTTTAACCAAACCAAAGAACCATTTTTGAGGATCTAACACAAAATCCAGAACATGGTTGAATATCTTAAAAACAGAATGATGTGAGTTCTCTATTGCAAAACTTGTTTCCCTTTCAGAAGAAAAAAATGTTTTTTTCTGTTTGGGTTTTTTTTTGTGGTTATTTTTTTTGTGTGTGTGGGGGGAGGGTTTTTTTTTTGTTTTGTTTTTTGTTTGTTTGTTTGTTTTTGTTGTTGTTTTTTCTTTTTTTTTTTTCATAAAGAAAATACAAAGTTTAAATAACCTGAAAGAAGAAAAGGATGAAATGAATGTTCTGCCTGACCCTAAGCATTTTTTTATGGCTTTGGTTCAATAACCCAACTAAAATATCCCTTGTTAACACAATTCTAAGTACAAGGTGCCTTAACAACAATCCCCAGGAGATGTTGTAACACCTTTGTCAAATTCAGTTTAATGTCAAAACAGCTGAGAACATGTTCATTCTATGTAAAAAAGGAGGTATTTGAACATTTCCATCCTAATTTTGGAAGAAAACAAATGTTGAAATATTAGAATTTCCCCCAGGATGAAAATTCTAATATTTTGCTCGGCTCTAGTTTCCAATAACTCTTACACTTTAATTTTGTAATATTTAACTTAATGTTTCCCATGTGAGTATTATAGCACTAGTGGGTAAAACTTTAGTCACCTCACAGATTAGGCATGCGAAGGAAAACAGTTCGTGTATGTGGAGAGGGACAGATTTCTCCCTTCGCAAGTGCCTTCCTCTTGTTTCTCCTGCTGATGACATGTCAGTTTATTACAGACTTGATGAATGGAGTTTCCTTTCTCAGGAAACAGTAGTCAGGCCTATGGAAGCATTTATGTAACAGCATATGTTCCCTCCGTGGAATTTTCCTTATTATCCATTCCCTTGGCTATGTTGGATCACAGTCAGGGAGAACCTGAAGGGAAATTGTGAAGTGTGGCTGCTGGGGCATTTGTGGGAAACAAAACTTAGCAGTCCTGGCCTTAAGAGTTGTGAAGCCACAAGTGACCTCTGCTTTCACCTCTGGAGTGCTGAGTGAGGTACCTTCTGTGCAGTTAATCAGAAAGTTGGCTGTAGCCTGCTTTTCATGCCTGGGTAGGGCAACCTTACACACATGTGCACTGAGCCTGATTTCATTGCATCCGTCATCTCTCTTTAGGGCATGAGGTTTCTTCCTACCATGTTGGCTCCCAAATAGCCCAGGTCTACAGTTGCTTTTAATACTGGGCACCTTCAAACCAAACCAACCAAAGTAATTGCAGCATGAACTAGACTCAGTTCCCAACCAAAGTTGTGCAAGATAATATCAGCTTCTCCTTAGCATACACTTCCGCAGATCTCAAAATCATTTACAGTGTAGTTTGATCTAACTATCTCAGTTTCATAGAATGGAAAACTGAGGTGTTGACATGGTTATAGCTACCAAATCACCATCACGTTCTGTAGCAGAATTAAGCCCTGGAGCTTGTCACATCAAACTCGAGGTCTTACACTTAGTTGTTTAAGCATGGTCATGAACAGGTATTTCACTGGATGCGTGTTAGCAGGTACTGGTCTTATTTCTGTTTTGTTTTCTTAAATAAAGCAAATCAGTGCTTGTCTCTTGCTGCTTCTGGAGCAGTTCTCCAACTCTGCTCTGGTGTCTTTCCTGGTAGGTTCTTCCACCATCATTTTTGAATAACGGTGTCTCTTCAGCTTGGTAGATAAGAAAAGGAGGAAGAGGAATGAATCCAGTTATTGAAATAAACCTTTACTGCATGGCAGGTTAGGTTGCCTCAAGATTAGCCAGTAATAAATCCTCTTTCTGCTCTTCTAACAGCTAAACCAGAGGAGAATATCTGGTTTAATTCCTTCAAGTGTATAAACTCAAACTAGTATATACAACATTTTCTGCTGGTTGTTGTGGGCTTGTTTTCTTTCAAGTCAGATTTCTTGTTTCTGTACTTGAACTTGGTGTTTATTCATTGACACTTTCTGACAGAAAGTACTGTGCTGCATCAAAATACTGAAGTTAGATGCAATCAAACTTATTGAAGAGTTGTGCTGGCAAACTATTACGTTAGTTTCTTGTCCTCCCTTTCCCAGCAAAGCCTATGGAAATGCTTTGTGATGTTACCCTCTCATGTATTTTTATTTTGGGGGGTTTCAGAATTATCCTTTGTTCTGTCCCTTATCTGGTTGCTTATTTCTTCATGAGCTGCTTCCCTTGCAGATGGAGTAGCGCTCTCCAGCTCTGAATCCTGGTAACCTTGCTGTGACATACTTGCTCTAACTGCCACTGGTTGTGATAAAGGGGGAGACTAACACAGATGTTGTTTGTTCATGAGAGTACAAAATGAGGAGAAATAGACTTTACTACTCTTTCTTCTTCTACCTGTCTAACAAACAATTTATTTCCTTATATCCACCCATCTCAATTTGTTGGCATAGTCTTTAAGTCTAAACTAGCTTTAACGTAGCTTTTCATAACCAGGATCTATTTTAGAAAGTTTACTAAAAAAAAAAATTAAGATAAATCTTTCTCTTTTCTTCATTTGTTAGAAGGTCTGAATTTTATTTAAATGAATTTTATTTAATTTTTTGTTTTTATTAGCTTTTTTTGATAAAATACATCACCTTTGCTGATATCTATGATAGCTGAGCATCTGATATGTTCCTCTGTTAGTGATAAATAGATAGTTCGAAGGAAAAATAGTGAAGAGGAAATGCCTTACACCGATTTGCTTGTTCTCTCCTTGCCTGTTCTCATTTGGCTGGAGTGTTTGTTCCTGGTGTTTTGAGATTTTTTAATGTGTGTGCTATTCTTAGCTTACTCTCTCAGTGATTCATAAGAAGCTTTTCAGGATCATTTCCCCATTTCCTGAAAAGTAGCCCCATGTATTTATGGTACGTTAAGTCTTACTGACCATTTCACTCCTCCTTGTTCAAGCCAGCACCTATATGTTGTCAGCTGATCTATATATGCAAACACACCGGAATAAACTGTCAAAAGGAACAATTAAAGATGAATACTATTGTTCACGGCTCTGGTGCCTGGTATTCATATAATTTAATTGGCTTTTTTTGCACTTTGGGAATGCTTGTGTGCTTTGAATTAATAAACTATTAGATTAAAATATGTAAACAGTTTGTGGAAGAGGGATTGGGATTCAAAACTCCTCCCTGTCAAAGGTCAGTCTGCCTGCTGCTGGACTGCAGAAGCATGGTAGGTTTTTTTGTTGGGTCTCTGCCTGCCCGATACATGCCTTTTATCCTGGTCTATGTGAAGGCTGAAAAGTCTGTCTCTCTCCCCAGCTGAGGAATGTCTGGTTATGAGTGTCTTTCTTTGGCAAAAATGAGTTGTGGCTTAAAAAACCTCAAATGAAGAAATGCTCTAACCGTGTCTTGCAAAGAGGTAGACACCACTACTGCTGACTTTATTATAATAATGGAAGTCTTTTGAAGAGGTAAGTCAATGCTCCTATGCCCAAATACATATTCTGGAGAAGCTTAGTTCTTTCTGACATCTCAATCTGTGGTCCTATACATGCATGAGACTTCGGAAAGGTTGACCTCCACAGCTTGTTGGCAGTGTGAATATTGCTTTTGAGCACCAGTTTCTTCCTCCTTCCTTTAGATCCTAAATACCTAGCTCAGCTTTGTCAGGTGTGGCCTAGGAACCAGCACTACAGATGTTGTATGGTCTCAGGTGACTCTTGCGTGGATATGAACCTTAGCTTCCATATAGACCATTTTTATACTCCTAAGAACATCCTTTACTGTCACTGTTAAGAAGAAGAGTCTTATGAAGCAGTTAGATTAAATGCAACTTAAAGTAGAGGCAATTTAGAAAATAAAATAGCCCTCAGATATAAAAGCTTGGGTACAGTTAATGATTACTCATTACCTGGATAAAACTGCTGAAGGTAGGTGTTGAAATATATACTGTACTTATATAAACAAATAAGTCTGCATGAATATATATATTATGTGATGTGATGCAATGATGGTACTAATATAAAAAGCTGTAAAAAAAACCTCACAAATATCTTTAAACTTTTATAACCAAAATCGAAAATTATGTCATTGTTGGTTAAATGTTCCTTAATTTTCAAATTATTCTTCCAGTGCATTATACTCCTTGGCAAACGCAGCCAAAGAAACAGATCCAAGATGTCCGGGTTTCTAAGAATATAATAAAAAATGAGCTTTTCCCTCCTCCCAGGATTCAATTCAGCAAAGTACTTTTCAGGAAAATATTCCCATGGCACACATAGTTAAAAAGGACTCTAAAGTGATGCTGGTGGTAAAGCAGAGTAAAAGTTGTGTCCATGCTTTTAAAGCACACTTCTAAGTAGTTCAGGCTTATTTTATCTTATCTCATCTCAGAACTTTCCATACATACTAATAGCTCTTCAATTCCCACTAATTTTTTGCTTTGAAAAAGTGTTTTGCCTGCAAGTTCATTACCTGCACATCATGCAACTTTAGCTTTTTGTCTTTTTTTTTCTAGTATGCTTTAGCACAATTCACCTACCAAATATGATTCTTGAAATACTAAACCATTCCTAAGAAGAACTTTATGTATTGAAAATGCAACTTTTGTTTCTGTTTTCTAAAAAACAAATGCAGCTGAGTTGATCTCTAAGATAATTCTGTGTGAAAATCAAAGCCTTCCAAATGATACTTTTGGTTTTTACAGGATGCTGTAAATAAAAAATAAGGGGAGGCATAGGATCAAAAAAAAAAAAAAATCTATTTTTCTTCTAAATGGCTTGATATTAGGCAGCTTTATGAGTGCTTTTGATAAAATCTGGAAAATGTATTTTGAATCAGTTAAGATGTTAAAGTTGCACAAATCCCTAGAAGAGATTTTTTTTTCTCCAAGTTTTCTTGTAAAAGATGAATTCTCAATTTCCCTATTCCATTGTATGTGTCATGTAGCATCATCACAGTCAGCTCATGAAGCTGTCAGTTGAAGTCTCTTGAGACTTCTTTTATGGTGTCAAGATGATGGCAGAAGGAATATCTTTGCAAGTTCAGCTGCTATAGGTAAAGCAAATAAGGTTTGCTTTAAATTCTATTTTGTTTGAAACAAACCAACCATAGCAAGAAAATTCTGGGTTAATGCCTCTAGAACCCAGCCTGGCTCTGCTTAGCCCATTATGAAGAACTATTACATCCCATTACTGAGTATGAGCTGAAACTCCTGAATATCTGACTTGGCTATAACTTATTAAAGGCTACAATGAGTCATTTTTTCTGTTTTCTTATATGCCAAGTAGGGAAAGGAAGCTGCATAAATGCAAGACAGCAATATGTGTTTCTTAAGTACTAGGTAGTAAATACTATAAAATTAAAAATTAATACTACAGCTGTGATAACATAGAATGATGATCTACACTGAACAAAATATTTGTTCTTTCCTGAGTCAAGGAAGGTGAAGGCTGGATGAATATATTACATAAGTTTTGTCAAATTTATGTAACCTCATCTCAGGAATTATAGTGATAGAATTCTCTGATCTCCCTCAGGCAGTGTTTCACAAATGCTCCACAGTACCAACCATCCAACCTGAATCTCATTTACTTTAGTTTAAAAACTTTTGCTTCTGGTTCTGCGCATGATGAATTTGCTGAACAGATTTCTTTTTAAGATGTCATCATCCTTTAATGAAGAAGATTCTTACGTTATGTAGATTGAATAGAAATTTCAAATGTTTGCATTAATTATAGCTGTCACACATCGCCTTTTTGTCATTTTGAATAAGTTTACATTTTTGAACAAGTAGAGCAATCGTTGTTAAAATTTTGTAGTTTGTTTTCTCTGTATGACTTAGCAATACAGGTTTCAGAATCATCTTTTTTATTGACCTTATGGTCCTTTCCAACCCTAACTATTCTATGTTTCTATGATTATTAAGCTTAGCATTGCTAGAACAAAGATAAAAGTTTGTGCAAAAAGATTAATGCTCCATTTTACTTGGGAGGCAATGTGTGATAAATGACAAATCCTACAGAAAGTTGTTCATAATCACAGTCTAAATTCCAAAATCCCTCTCTTCTTTACACTTGAATGCTTCATTTCAGACATTCAGTGTCACATGCATTGTGGAATACTCTGGTTTTGAGGAGAGGATTTCTGAGAGGGCCTCTTTCACCAATAGCATTCAGGCTTAGGAATTCAATATTGACCCAGTCAATATGAGTGTGCTGAACTGCTTTACAATCATGAGCATAAATTCCATCTGTTCCTCCTTTGTGGTAGGAATGATAATATTCAAAATAAAAATATTGCTGTAGTCAGGACTAGACTGCTTATAAAAAAAAAAAAAAGAAAGAAAAATTCATCCCATTTAATTCCTCATTCTAAGGACTGGAACCCGTGGTTTTTGCTCTGACTCTGGATTCCCTATAGAGCTTGACAAAGGCTTTCTTTGAATTTTACTGAACGTAGGAGCTGTCTTGTTTGCCGTTTAACTCTTGAGGAGGAACACGGCAGGGGTAAGCAAACAGAGCTGTAGGGATTGATTTAGACAGAGGTTCCTCCAGACGTGCCACCGCTTTTTCCTCAGAGATAAAAACCAAGAGATTACAGATCAACAGTAAACTTCCTTAAGGTGAGGCCCATGGTTTAACAACTCTTTTTGTTTTACAAGGTCCAGGGTATGTTTGTAAAGGGAAGCTATTAAAACAGCTGAGGTTTGGTGATATATTGTGTTTGGTGCTCATATGGGACAAAGGGATCCTTTGATTCCTGCTCAAATCTATCCCCTCAGTAGCGTTGGAGGGGCCGTCCTACAAACTCATTAAAGAACCAGATGTACTTAAACCCCTTTGCAAATGGTTTTGTGGTTGTTGTTACTGCTGTGTCTTAAAAGCTGGGTCAGTTCTGGGGCCCTCAAGCAGCAGTTTGGCCCAGCTGGGGAGGCTCAGGCATAAGGCGACTGGGTGGTCAGGGGCTCAGCAAGCTGCTGCAAAAACGAGTAGGTGGGAGTAGAACTGTAGGGCCCCCTAAATGATGTGATCACCTAAGGCAGTGGGCTACAGAGATGAAGGGGAATGAGGAAACAGTGGCTGCTAACTTCCTGTGGTGTTCCTGCTGAAGAATGGTTATTTGAGGAGTATGTGCTCACTAAATGCCTAGTGATGCAGACGCTGCTGAAGAGGGAAGACCCAAGGGAATGAGGCACTGCTGGGGGGATGGTCACTGGTGCCTTGGTTTGGTAGGGCAGCAGGTTCTGCAGGTCCGATATATAGGACCTTCCTGGCTCTGGCTCCCTTCTTCCCATTGTACAAGGAGTACTTGTCAAACAGCCTCTTTCTCAGTTGTGACAGTGCTGCTGGAAATGCAGGGGTGTATGAAGGGATGCAATTTTGAATATATTAATAAAATGAATGTGAAATGAAACAAGAAATCTAGACTAGACTTCCCTGAAGTTTACAAAACTCATCCAAATATAGTTGAAAATACAAGTTAGACCAATACTCACTTTCCAGTTCCTTTTTTGAGAGCAATTTGAAACATAATAAAAAACCCCACATTTTAACCGGGATTATCACATGCTCTTGTGTTCAGTTTTCTGACAAATGCTTTCAAGTAGTGCAATACCATTTAGACAGCTACTGCCTATAACAACAACAAAGTCCTTACCAGTAGTGATGGGTACTGTAAGCACACAGGATGCCTTCTCATCTTTAAGAAGAATTAACAGTTAAACCAGATGGCTAAAAGATAAATAATGATTCAGGAATGCTGAGAAAGAAAGAAGATTTATTAATAACCATGCTTCAATCTTCTCCAAGAGTAAAATGATACAATGTGAATGCAGTTTTGTCTAATCTTCTGCAGTAAGAATAATTTTCAGTCCAGGCATTTTTTCTCTTAAGCATATGGTATATCAGGTTTTTCTTTCCAGCAGCAGAGTCCTTAGTGGAGGGACTGCATTGCTGTCACAATACTAATACAGACATCCAAGACTGAGGAGTATGAGAAGAGCTTGTTTGAAATAGTTGGGAGCAGATGCTGATAAACATTGTTCCTGCCTTTAGCTCTTCATATAATGGAAGTTCTTTCTTTAAAAGAAATACTTAATTATTTGGGTTAAAAATGTGGTTTTGGCTGTAGAGAGTTCTGTTTATTATTATTTTGGGTGACAAATAAGGTATATTCAGTTTCTGTAAGCAGAATTATGTATACCTTCCAAAGTATCCTTCATCTTAGGGCTCTTCATCTATAAGTTACTTAAGGATATCTGTGAACAGCTAGCTAAATCAGACTTCTTGTTATGAAAGAGCAAGTGAACTTGATTTTTTTTTCTCCTTTGCTCTTAGGAGTAGAATGAGCAGTTCACTTAGTTCAGTCTTAAATATTTTACACAAGTTTCGCCTTACCTAATAATAATTTCCTCTTATTTTAATCTGGAAGATGAGAAACTGCTGTTATTTTGGTAGAAGCAGGATTTGTTTGATTATTTTTTTTCCTGATTTTTTTGCAGCCTAAGGGTTTGTGCAGAGCCTGAGGAAAAGGGCTGAACAGGTAAGGAAAATAGCTCAATATTTTGTGCTCCTCATGAACAAATTAATCACAGTTACAGTTAAGTATGCAATGATATTTGTAAAGAACTACAGTACAACTGAATTTAACCTAACTAATTCTCAGAAAGTTGTTCTACATGGAACATAAATACTTAGAGTAAAAGACTTCTTTTTCTTTCTGGTGTCCTCAAGACTCCTTGCTAAAATCTTCCCAAATATACTACAGATCTAATCCTGATATACTTTTGTAAAATTGATTCTTATGCTCTCTTAGCATAAAAAGAGCTTGAAATGCAAATGTGAATAACTTACACTGATATTAAGAGATGTTGTGATGCCAAGCAGTGTAAAGAGGCCTCAAACTAAATGAAAATCAGACTCTGTATGTTTACGTGAATTACACATCTGCAAAATATCTATAATATTGAACATAGCAGTTGTTTAATTTTTACCTAATTAAAGAGGCTTGAAAACATCTGGTAGTTGACACCAGTCCATTTTTTTCCATTGTATCCTTCCTCAGTAAGTTGGGAATGGAA
Organism: Psilopsiagon aurifrons; assembly: GCA_025447955.1. Lineage (NCBI taxonomy): Eukaryota > Metazoa > Chordata > Aves > Psittaciformes > Psittacidae > Psilopsiagon > Psilopsiagon aurifrons. The sequence goes on from JAOEHY010040761.1 coordinate 34,114, forward strand.
TACAATATATCCCATGAGATGCTCTTTAGTTTATGACAGGTGTGCATTTCCTAACTGGTCATTGCACGACACTATTTGTTTCCGAAAAATACAGCTGGAAATACATTTATTTGGCAGTAAGGAATTGCATGGGAAAGAAAAACTGGTTTAGGAGGAAACTTACATCAGAAATGTAGATTTAGCCTGTTTGCACAGAAATCTCAATGTGGCATTTCATGACTTTCACAGGCATTTGTTTCATCAACTAAAATATAATAAATTTAATAAAGAGGGCTGTTGCATAATTTCCAACATCAGTATAAAAAGTAAAATGAAATGTGTATTCTCAAACTATAATCACCCCCATAGCATGCATAACTACTTTTATTTAACCTGTGAGTTACTCCTGTTGTGCTTTCTGCTGCTTGGAATAAGGGGAAGAGCAAAGTTGGCCAACTGCTGGCCATGTGGGGTCCATGGGAGTGGATGAGAGAACTGAGCTTTCTCCTTCTTCCTCTTCCCAGGAGATATGGGAGCCACTGTGAGAGAGATGGGGAGAAGAGCTTAACGTAACTCAGCATGGAGACTCATCTTCTGATTAAAGTAAGAGCAGCTCTAGTAGTGATGCTTGTAGAGTGTGCTTTGGTTTAGCAATAGCATCCGTCTAGCACTTAGTCTAGACTAGTAAACTCAACAGGCCCAGATCATTAGCTGGCCCTGAGGCCAATATATGTGGAGCAGCTCATAGCTATGCTATTAAACTCGGCATCCAAAACAGTCATGCAGACCACCTATTAGCAGTGGACTCAAGTTAACTTCCAAATTGTGCCTGGAAATATTTGGAGAGTGTTCCCTGTAGTGTAAGTCAAATCTATACCAGAAGTGAATGATACACAGAGCCAAATTATAGTGCCTGGGAGCATCCCCTTGTGTCATTTATTGCTATAGTCATAGTCCAAATGTTTCTGTTTCATTTCTTGTTCTTGACTTGGAGTTTCCCTAGGAAAGCATATGAAGGCAGATATAAACACGTGAAAATTTCTAGTTTACCTAAACTTCATGGCACAAAAAGGTGCAATTTCTCTAGCCTAGAATGTTTTTCTTGCAATATTTCTGGGTTTGGTTTTGGGTTTGTTGTTTGGTTGTTTTTTGGGGTTTTTTTTTTTTTGTCTTCCCTAACAGGAAGCTACTCTTTATAAAAGCTTCTACTGATCTTTTAGAACAGCAAATGTCATATCGCTCCCTGCCATTAAAAAAGATGTAGGATGTGCATGTATTTTAATCCCACGTGAGTGGCTCATGAAGAATATGGACTCAGATTGCAGGTGGTGTAGTCCTACTGCTGTGAAGCCCAAGGCTCCTTCCTTGCTCTCAGCCAAAGGAAACTACTGTGTTTAGGATTTCCCCCCTCAGATGCAAGAAGGAAGTTGATTGGTTTTCTATATTGGATTTGGCATTAAAAAAAAAAAAATAAAAAAAATCCTTCATATTTGTGTAATTGTGAAGGGATTTTTTTCCCCACATGCAATATGGAAGAACCTTCACTCCTGTGAAAATCAAATGCTGCTGGATATAGAGATCAGAGGTTGGGGGGTGGGTTTTATAATTATTTTTCTCTGAACTGTTAATGCTTTCTTTCACTTCAGATTTATAATTTTTTAAAAAAATTTAAGTTTCTGTTATTCCTTTAAAGTTGTTTCTTGCCCTGATCAAACCTCTAGCTTTGCCCCCAAAGCCAGTGCTTAATCTGATGACACTATCAAAATAGAGGTATGGATCTGTTTACTAACCAGTATTCAGAATGGGATGAAACAAGTTTGCCGTTGGGTTTGGATATGACTGATGATGTTTTCCAAGAGCTGATTTTTGTCATGATTTTTTTCAAATGGATTACTGATAGAAAATGATTTGTAACTAATGGAAATAGATAGTAATAAGCTATGTTCTTATATAAGTTCTGAAAATGGCAGCTTGGCATTTCTGAAGCTGAGAGGTGAAATGAAACTGCTCTGTGAAAAGCATTTCCTTGTTTCTTTTTGGTATGTTTTCACTTATATCCAGGGTGGTCTTAAAGATTTGTGGGCTCAGGGAGAACAAGAAAGTTTTCTCCTCAAGTATTACTTTCCCTCCCATTTTCCCCTTCTTTCGTTATTTCTTCTTTTAATTTTTCTCACTCCCTCCTATTGTGACCAGGTCTGAAGAGTGGCATCACAAACATTTGATTAAGAGTATGTAACTGTACGAGGCACTGCACAGCCCCACCAGAAAATGCACTGTCAGCGCAAACTGTCTTGAGCTAGCGTGAGTGGGGCACAGCCTTGCTGGGGGGCTCTATTTCTGCCATTCTCTCTGTGTCCCCTCTGCCTGCCCCAAAAGTGAGGAAGAGGGATTGTCTTACACTCTGTGGCCCCCTTTTTCAGTAGGCAGGACACCACAGTAGGGGTGAGTCTTTCTTTCCCTCCACCGTCTTTGCAAGTACAGATAGTTTGGTTCATTGATTCTCAGAACTGCACTTACAGCTTTAGCTTCAGTACAATTTTGTTTTTCAAGTCTTTGATGGAATCTTCTCCCAACTCTTTTGTCAGTCACTGTAATCTAATATTCCCTGCTTTTTATATTGAAATTTCAGGCCTTGTTTCTTCCAAAATATACATATTAATGCTATTAGAACTCCCCAGACCTTAGCTCCTACTCAGTGACTTCAGAAAATGAAGGGGTTTATCCTTTGTGGAAGAAAAAAGAAATCTTGCCACTTCCATTTAATAGTATCACAGCCAAACCCGATGATGTGAGAGAACACATTGGCATTGAAATAACCCTTGCTGAGGAAAAGTACATTCCAGAGGAAATTGATTTTCATGTCACCAACTTACATGTATTTTGAAAGTTAGGTTCTGAGCCATAGGGTTCACAGCTGATTTGTTTGTCTTTATTTTTTGCTAAACTTCTTCAAATGGATTTTTAGCGAGCTAACAAGTTGCCTCTGACACAGGCTGAGGAAAAGTTCATGCAAAGAATGTGTAGTGCAGCATGGCGTGTAAGTGGAGGTCCAGACAGCCTTGTGGAATGTGTAAGAACTGTTGATGGCAGCGTATGACTGAAGTCCAGCAAAAAATCTCTGGGATTCATAAAGCCTAAAGCTGGAAGGCGATAATGTGGTCTGCTCTCTGTATTTCACAAGCTGCTACACTTCATCCCTTTATCCATGTTGAACTCGGCGCTTCCTGTTTAAGTTAAACATACTTTCCAAAAAGGCATCCGGTTTTGATCTGAAATTAAGCAAGGTTTGCTTTGATAGCTTTTTCTCGATGATTGACAAAGTCCAAACAAACGATTACTTATAATTTAACTTTATCTGGCATCAGCTTCTGACCACTGAGGATTATGCTCTTTGATTAATGAGCCTGCTATTTTTCCCTCTGAGGTATCTGTGCTGCAGCCATGTCACCTGTCAGTCTTCCACTTGCTAAGCTCTGGCTTTATGTCTGCCTCTGGAAGAGATTTTTTATACCTCAGGCCCTTTCTTTGTATCTTTCATGATTATTTCAATAGCCTTTTTGAGGCACAAAATATGGATTTTAGCCAGCATCCTAATATGTTACTGTGTGTCAGCTGGTACTTATGTCAATTAAGAAAATCAGCTCTTTGGCATAGCATATAAAAGTTGAGTGCATTCAATGAATAATCTCCACATACATTAATTTAAGAGTATGAATCCACTCAGTTTCAAGTGAAACTTCCAGCTGGTGACAACTTGCCTCCTGTCACATCAGTATGCATATGGCTGGTACTGGTTTTGCAGGATTCTGTAACCGTTTTAACCTATGTCAGAAAGAATTTTCTTCATGAAACTGCTACATGCTTTAAATTAAAAAATTCTGTTACCACATACTTTGAAATGTTCTCTTCATGTTCTCATCTGCAGTCATAAGGTGTTTGAAATTCTGATGGTTCTTTTTTTGAAGTCAGAAGATTTTTCTAGTCTAAATTGGGTTTTGTTTATGTTTTGTTTGATAACGTGCTTTAATGAAGGAGTGAGAGAAGAGAAAAGCCTAGGAGAAGTACAGATAACTCTTTACATGGTATGGTTGTTTCCTCACAGGCTGGAAATTGGCGATAATAAAGGTGTCATTCCCATGCTGAAGACTTCTCTTAGCTCAGATGACTTCAGCCTTGTGGAATCTCCTGAACCTTCTGGCAGTTCAAGGGAGATAACGTTCCTCACCAAAGAACTTCCCTTTGCTTTCCTTAGCTGGCGGGGCTTTGCTTATCAGAACCATTTCACTTAAGAAAGTGTGCATCCATGGGACATAAACTTGGCAGCGGTTTTGATAATTACAGTTTGTATTGCACATGGTCAATGCTTTCCCCTGTCATTACTGGTCTCCTAACTGTGCCTGGAATTCTGCAAATGTGAGGAATTCAGGCTAAATATGGCCTGGATTTTTCAGGGCAGTTTCACTTTGAACTTTCTAGGAGATGATTGAAGGGGACTGCTGGAGTTATTAGTTTTCTTTATCCCTCCTTGCCCCCATCCTCCAGATAAGCCCCCCTAAGCTATTCAGTGCAAGATGTCTTGCTTGCTCAGAGGACTTAGTGCTAGGAAAGTATGCCAGTGACTTCATGAGTAGTGTATTCATCCCAGTTATTAAAGAAAAGAGGCATTTTTGAAAGATATATTGTAGAGATGCTAAGTGTTGCATTTTCTTTGATGAGGATGGGTAGGAGAGAGATTTTATTAGTGGTCCATGTCTGTTTCCCCACTCCCACTTAGGGGTTGCTCTTTATCTTCATCAGCGTGTTGTATTCTGCACATGCCAAATTTCTGTTTCTTTGTCACTTACAGGTCAAGTTCAATCTTCTAGTAATTTGTGTATTGTGGCTCTTGTGGGAGTATTTGTAAAACTAGCTCACTTGGGTTTTAGTTCTTTTTTGTGATTGAGGTCATGAACTAGACAGATGTTCATGACACACATCCCATGATGTGCTCAATGACACTACCTGAGAAGCCGCAGGGGTGGTGTGTGACCTGTTTGGAAAAATATGTCCTGGAAACTAGAAAAAGGTCCTCAGAATATTTGTGTCCTAATATCTTGGGTCCATTACTTCCTAAGTTATATGACAACTCAGGTTGTAATTTTAATGATGCTGAAAAAATAAAGTTCCTATTTCTATTACATTTAGTAAGACACTTATAGAAATGTGCTTGCCATGGCTGAGCAGATCTCAGTGTATGACCTTTCTGTGTTTTCATAAATTCCCAGTTTAATTTCACTGAACTGGGTTGCTGAGGGCTGATGTGTGAAGTGACCCCGAATCTGCAGTCACTGGAGAAAATAATGATTTGCTTGGTGTTCCCAGTTGCCATGTACTTATGAAGGAGCCTGGTAAGTTGGATTCCTTACCTTTCATCTCATGGTTTGCTATGTAAGAGCAAAAAGAAGCCTATTTGTTTTTTAAAGGCATGTTAGTCTCACTGTATAGTCTTTTTTCATGAAGTGAATATTGGAACTAAAATGGTTAAATTAGCATAACCTTATGCTGTCCTCATTTGGTCTAGCAGTGATCTGGGTGGATTACCTGTGCGTAAGTGCTGAGTAATCCTTGCCTCAAACTGTGATAATATAGGCGGTAATAAACAGCATCATAAAGCTGACAACACTTAGCCAATGTTTTTCTTTAGACCAAAATGATGGTTTGTGTGCTTCAAAGAGAGAATTGCTCCTCTTCCAAAGGCTGGAAAGCCACCTGGAAAGTAAACTCATTTACAAGTGCATGTTTTGAGCCTAGGGTAGTTAAATCCTTTGAAAAGACAAAGAGAGAAATAGGGTAGGAAAAAAACCCAAGTGTACAATTCCTTTGTCTTGCACGTTTTGCAAGCAATAGCCAGAGGGATGGCTTTGACCTTAATGTAAGGTTCATTTACAGCACCATGGGTTTATCTTGTCTGATAGTTAATACTGTTAATATTAATGAAGAGTGAGTTTCTTTTCCAGAATATTTGCTTCCTCTCTAAATAAATCACAGTGTTAAAGAGCCAGACTTTTAACATGCAAAGTGGTGGTGGGGTATTGTTCTGGATACAATAAAAATGCATTTTTTTTTCCACAGCTGAAAAAAAAAAAGTATCTTTTCAGTTCAATTCTGATCTGTTTGCATTCCAATAGCATTAGAAATCTCAGGGTGGAACCTCCCATTAGTTGTTATATTAAACAGTATTCAAATATTTAACATGGCATTAGTTAAATTATGGTAGCAGGCAGTCACAGATCATGATACATATGTACATAAAGACGACAGAAATAATTTGCCCAAAGTCATAAGTAGCAAAGCTAGCAGAAGAAATCAGACCTTTAGATTTATTATCTGGTCCCTTGCACCTAGACCCAGTTGCTGATCGACTGGCGCTATAAATACACATCTCTGTAGCCAAACTACAATAGCTGAAAGGGGCTTTTTCTAATAACATGCAAACAAGTGCATAAAGTATTAAAAAAGCAAACCATAGAATAGATCTTTACGGTTCCATGCCATTCACAACTAGCCTCAGGAGTGAAAAACCAAGCGCTCCATAGCTAGCTCTAATAGTGTTCCCTTTTAAGATATCGACCAGTTTATTTATAGTTACCTTGCCTTTTAAAGAGGGATAATGTCAATGACAAATTAATGTTGTAAGATAAGACTACTGGTTTTAGAACTTTTTAAAGATAGACAGTTATATTCAGTGTTTAGTGTTATAAGTAGCAAGTTGATTTCATACGTAGAGAATTTTCATAAGCAATTTTAATTTTTTTAATAAATTGGGAATAAATATTTTTGGATTCACATATAACTTAGAATGAAAATACAGAGAGTAAAAATGTGGTGTAAAGAAGTAATGAGAGCACAGAAGAAAAACGAAGCGAAATAACAAGGCACACTCAATTGAGAAGAAAGGGACAAACCTAAACCAACTGGACACTTTCATTAATCAATCTGTTTATTTGTTTATTTAGCTGAGAGCTGTATATTTTTTTCACAAGCATAATATAAAAATTGGAAAAGAAATATGTCAGAGGTTATATGAAATTAATTTGCAGACTGTATCTGGTCAATACACCATTGTTTCCCCATTCTTGACCTAGATTAAAACCTACCTAATAAAAGTATCCACATTTCTCATGGGACAGAAGGAGAGGCTGTCTCATATACACTGCACTGTCTGGATAGTGTGCACCCCTCCCCTGTGCTTGGCCTTCTTGCTGTGAAAGATATCACAGGTTGCTCCCTTGATGGAAAACCAATGTTTGTATTGGATGGAACTCAGAACACGGAACTGTGTGTGTAGGCATTAATTAGAGGAATCAGATTCCTAAACTCTCCCTGTTAGAAAATTAAACACAGATTTAAATTTTTGCAAAGCTGCTGTTTCCTCCAACCTATTTTCTTATTGCAAGAGATTTGTACCATTTTTCTGCGGATTAATGGTGGTCACTCTAAACTCAACAGTGATACGGTAAGTCAGAGTCTTTCAGGTCTTTCTTTGTTTCTGTAGCTCCTGAAATTTTCTGAAGTAGAGCAGAAACAGCACTATCATCCTGGGGTTTCACTGCAATGTTTGATGACGCTTGTTGAAGTAGGAAAAGCTGAACACAGAGACTGTTTTAGGACAGTGGACAAGGTGGAGAGCCCCCAGGTGACAGCATGGGAAGGGCAGAAGTGGGAGCCAGAGCTTTTGTCACTGCAAATGGCCATGAGGACTGCTGCTATGGCTGCAAGGGGAAGGCTTGACCTGCTGCAGAATAAAGAGCTAATGTTGTGTTTGGCCACAGAATGAGTTGTCAGCACATCACTGAATGCTCAAGCTTGTGAACTGATGCGTTATATGCAACTTGGGTTAATAAAGCAAAAGGAAGGCAAACACTGGACAATTTGGATAAGGCTGGGTAAAACCCTAAAAGGAGAGCTGCTGGCAACCTATGGTTTACTTCTGATTTCCTCACTACGTTAACAGGAAAAGACAAGAAGCTTTACTTTCTAAATTCTTTTAGTGTGTAGTACAGATGTGGTTGTTGGGGGGGTTCAATTCAGTCAGCAATATTAACTGAGGTGCTGCAGTCTCTTCTATAAAACACATTGCTGTAGAAAAGTCAATACATGAACTGAGGAAACTTTATCATTATGCTACTAAATCTAAGCATGTCAGCTCTTGCTTTTGTATTGTAATCAATATGTCACTGTAAATAAGGAAAGAAAAAAATGGATAAAAAAATCCACAGAACTGACTTTTTCTGCTTTTCTTATACTGTCTGAATCAATTCTTGTCGCACAGATGTAATTCATCTTCTTTTTATTCAAGTGCAAATTGTAAAATGAAAGTCAAGGTATTAATCTCTTCTCAAACTGCTGAAGTGATTAGGTTCCAATTTGATGTTTTCATTTCCTATCTCAGGAGTTTTACTGCTTGCCTTTGGAGGAATGCCTTAAGAAAATTAGCTCTATAATTCCCTAGACTCTCACAACACCATTCACAAGTCTGAATAACACCATGCTGGCTTCCAGCTTGTGCTTTTGACAGCTATTTTTAGGCTGTCATATTTATGCCTTTGAAGACTAGCCCAATTGAGCTTCAGACTGAAAAAGCTGAAGCTGTTAATCAGTATTTTGTCCAGTGTGAGGGCAGATGATCTGTCCATAGTTTGTGGCTTTATTCATAGTGCTGCCTCTGTGGATGGAGTCCGAGTTTGGCATGCAGAAATCACCATCAGCCTTTTCTTTCAGAAGAGAGACCCATTTCTCTCAGTACATTGTCAGGATGGCAGCATGTCTGCCAGTGCTGTCACCTTTGGCATCTTGTGACACCCATGTGAAGTGTGGTGACTTGTGGCTCCCATGACAGTTGTTCTCATGCTCTCAACTGAGGCATTGTCATCACCTGCTCTAGTTTGGTTTTAGGTTCAGATCCTTTATTTGGGTGAGTGATGGTTTTAAACACCTTCCATCACTCCCCAAATCTAGTATTTTTTTTTTTTTTCTCCCTGAATTATGCTGGAGAGGTTCAAACCTATTTCAATGCTTTATCATCAAGGAAAGAAACCTTATCAGGAAGGTAGCAGTGGTTCCCTTTTCACCACTCTCTCAAACCCAGAACTGCTGGTTCACTGCCCCTTTTGTGGGGCTGTCTGGCAAAAAGGATGCTAGATTCCACAGAGCCCCTGGAACAATGCCAAACCACTCCTTTCCAGCATCCTGGGAGGAGGGTGTCTCTTGGCCTCTAAGTAACTGCTGAGTGTCATCTGGTGTGAACTGTGAAAATGAAAACACTTCTGAGTCTGGTCCCACTGGAACTTTGAGGGAAACTTGAGGCTGCTGATACCTGACCTGGGAGAAACGCTGCTTAAACCAAGGTGGGAACCAGTAGAAGGAAACTTTATTTTTGAAATTACTGGTAAAGTATTTGACATAGAGTGATTTTTCAGACAGTTCAAGCAAAAGAAGCAACACCATGAAATGCAGAATGGCACAAAATATTAAGAACAAGTGATATGCTTTTTAGTAAGGATCAAATACCCTTATAACAGGTTGTAGATGATTTAAAATGAGGAGCCAGACTACTGTATCTGCAAGTGCCATATTGAATTCTGGGTAAGAAACCAAGTAGGGCTGGAAACAGGATTAGTAACAGAAGGCTGTACCTAAATTTTCCAGGAAGGTGGCGCAATACAAGCTTGTCTGCCTGTGCTGCAACATGACGGCTGTACTGCGCACAATTTTTAAGTTTTGCTTTGATGTAGCTATAGTCTGGGCCTTTGGACTGAATGTTTGGACTAGCACATTGAAGGTACTTCCAGTTTCGTTTTATCTGCAGGGAGTTCAGCATGTACACTCTCGTCACCCAAACCAAAGGCAGGGAGTGGAGACATTTGAAGACTCACTGCAGAAATACACTCAGTTAGGATGTTGGTCCAGAGCAGAAAGCAGGCTGGGGCTGAAGTGAGAGAGAAAGATTAATACCTGTCAAGCAAAGTAAGCTCCTGTATACAGTTTGTGGGCAGGACCCTGAGCTGAGTCCACAGACCATCTTGTTGGGGTGGAGAAGGCAGGGCATGTGGGGTTCTAGTCCCAGGCTCCACACAAAACCAGTGAAGGCAGCTGCCATGTGCTGAGGCAACACAAGCCAATTTGATGCCCAGCATCTGGGAAAACAAGGTAGGACTGTCACTTTGCAAGGTGGCACACAAAGACCCTTCTCTCAGTAAGCAGTGTTATCTGCTTATTAGTAATCCGAGCTCTGAAGAGCATTGTGCAAGAAGCTGGACACTTTAAGTTCAAGTGCAGAAGCCAACACTAAGGCAGGAACTGTGACATTAACACTAAACAGCTCCAACCCTTCTTGCTTCCCTCTCTTGTCCCCACCTAAAGCAAAGGCAGAGAAGAGTAAGTGTACAAAAAAAAGGGCTTTTACCTTTCCACAAAGAAAAGTGAGGAGGACACATTCTGGTAGCATGTAGTCCGAAAACTCTGATGGAAATATTTGAAGGAGATTGTTGTGGAGATGAACTCTTTCTTTGCTGTGCAATAATAGGGAGAAATGTCAGCTACTACTTAACTGGTCCACTTTTAAAAACTAGATTTCTCCTAATCCTCAAAAAAAGGCTGGTTATTCTTTCTCTTACTATAGGAAAATCTGGTAATTTACAAGTTCTTGTAGCCCTATCTAACAAGTTGGCAGAAAACGAAGCTTATGGAAGCTACTCTGAAGTCGCACAGTTGCTCTATCAACTGATACCTGGGAAGCATGGGCTGTTATTAGCCAACTTTTTTTTTCCAAAGAAAAAGCCAAAATTGAGAATAGCTTCACTGACTAAAAACTGATAGAAGCAGTGGGGTCAGTTATTTAAAACCAGTGAACTATTGACAACCTTCCTTGCCCACAGAGACTAGGTATGCATGGGGTTTGGGTGGGAGGGCTGGTCATAGATGGTCCCTTCCAACCCAAATCATTCTATGATTCTATGCTGTGTCCACCCAGCTTCTGTGCCTATGTGGAAATGTTGTTGTAGATACCTGTGACTGACAGAACATAATGCAAAAAGCAGGAGTGCTGCAAGAGATAGTGATTATAGTGATTAGTTTAGATTATGATGCTGAACTTTTCCAGCACTTTTTCACACCCCTGTGTTCAGCTGTTTTGTCTAGCAAGGTCTGAGTGACAAAACTGCTCCATCAAAGTGTTTTCACAGAGCCAGAGCACATTGTGAATGAAAGGTAATGGTCTCTAAGGGTTCTAATATCTGTAGAGAAACACGTGAATCCTGACAACTCACAGCAGAGCAGTAAGTGTCTTCAGGACAGTAGGATGCGATGGAAAAAGGACAGCCTCTGTTCCAGAAGCAAAGCAGCCAAATTCAGTATGGTGAACTGAGACACATTTCCAATTTTGGAAGAAGTTTGGATGATGCTGGAGTACGAGATCATGCACTATAACCCATTGCACGGTGCAGAAATATCCTCAGGATAACTAATGAAACACCATGATTAGTCACTCCACTGAACCGGCACTTGGACTCAAATAGCAGAGCTCTATGGGTCCAAGCTAAAGTTCACTGAAAATCCCAGGTCAGAAATGAAAAAAAGCATCAGGATTGAACTGATTCAGCTGGTGATCTGTCAGACTACTATAGGAGAGATGCTTAATGGAAAAAAAAGACTGTACAGCCACATGTGCCAGTTACAAAGGGTCACTGAGTTATATGTTATATTGGCTATCTGTCTCATCACATCTTGTGCACTTCGTTGATGCTATCAAAGACCTTTATAGTGAAGTGTAGATGCATGTAGACCTAAAGTATATTGCTGTGTGTATAAATGAAGGGAGGTAACCACGCACGACACAAGACAAAGGCTAACTGTGTACTGCTGTGTGTGCTCAGCAAATAGCTAGGATTCCTTAGGGGGTTTAGGAGATGGATACATTCCCCTGCGTTTTTGACAACAGGATGAAAACAAAAGGGGAAACAGGTTTAAAACTCTCGCTTACAAACTTGAAAGTGTCACCTAACGAAGCATTACAGATTTTCTTGGAAGCTTTTCATGGCTTTATTCAGATTTCACACCAGCCATACCAAATTAAGCAAAATGGAAGTAAAATTTCAAAGGCACCCATCTTTGGAACCATCAATCAATTCTCTTAATGTTCTGAATGAAAAGACCCTTATTCTCCCCTGTTTTAATGTAGCAGGGGAAAACCTGGTATTTCCCTGCAAATAAGCTAGGTAGCCTGTAGCTAGAAATCTTCCAACAGAGCTTCACAGTGAAACAAATTTCTTAACCATTGTATCCAGAATATTTGTTCTGGCAATAATATTGACTTGACTAAAGCTCCATAAATGTGCCTTAGATTTCTAAGTAAATGACTCCCAGTTTTCTGTTAGTTTTATCCTGGTACTGGAAATACACACATCACTATTTTGAGCAGATGTTCTTGGTGTTTCTAACCACTTGCTCAGTGAAAATAACTTTTGCAGTGATGTTGTTAGTGATGTCTCTGACAAAGTCATTTTCTCTGAACTGATCCATGAAAATTCTTTTGGTCCAAATTAGGTACTGAATAATGCATATTTATAAATAATGCATGTAAATAAGAGACGAATTAAAAAATCTTTCAGAGGCCCGTCAAAGACAAACCAGCTTTTTTCTCCTTAATGTGCTGGAGTAAAGTTGATAGTAACTGCATAACTTGAGATGCAATACAGTTATAATGTACGGGGTTCCAAGGTTACAATGACTGAGCATATAACTAGAAACAAGAAGTAAAATTAAAAAACCTGCCAATAGAAGCTCTAAATCTTCAGGCATTGTGTCATTTGAAATGCACCTAAGATAGCCAATTTTCAATGGTGATGTTATTTGCTGTGCGGAGTGGCAGCACTTCCTGCTCATGCCTGTTAGTTTCTTTTTCCTTCTTCTATGCTGTCTCTGAGATATTCTCTATATTTCAACATAATGAAATAATATGATTCAAAAGTTGAAACTCATGTGGCTTTGCATTCGGAAATCCTAGGGACTCAGAATTGTGGTTTTTGAAGTTGTTCCATATGCTATGCGGGGTTATTATGAGAGTTTCTATTTTTCTTTAATATTATATTTCACTGATTAAGAGATTCATTCATTTTATATGTTACAGAAGGGGTAAAATTAAATTGGTTTAACTCACTGAATTTAAAGATGTACCTATCATGATGCCAGTGTTCCAGTTTTATTACCTTTTATTTTTTTCTTCATTGACTATATAGTTGACATTGAAGAATTTTTCAAATGTTGATGACCAAATCTTTCCTTGTGTGACATTTCTGACATGGAGCCCCATTCTGAGAGGCTGATTTTTGTGACAAGCTGATATTGGGGAAACTCACTTTTGACAGGCACTTCAGACATTACAAACTGAACACGTTTTCTTCAGACTCCTACTAATCTTTCAAAGCTGTGTCTAGACTCTTCTTCTGGGACACACCATGCATGCTCTGGGGTTCTGGTCCATGCATTGCTACAGATCTTGCCTGACCTGTGTATTTGGGTTTCCTTTCTATGCAAAGTGAGGAATTACATTGTGTTCAGGTTTTGTCATGATAGGGAGTTTGGCAGGGCCATGGAGCCAAACGCAAAGCGGGGAAATATTCTCGAGTTCCTTGATCAGATGTAGCCTGAGACGTCACCTATGACAGCAAGTATTCATGCCACATATATACATCGCTCTGACATGAGGTCATTAATGTGCAGCAGTGGATTATAATGTCTGGCATGTCCTTTTGATTTTGCATTGTTAGAAATCCCAAGATAGTGGTTTCTTAAAATTACCCCAAATTCTTTAATGTTTTTCATATTTAAGCAACTAAAATAGGTAATCACAGCTTTAGAGATACCGAGTTACTTGTGGAAATTAAATTACAGCTTCTTTCCTAGCTGCTAAATCATATGGAGCGTCTAACTAACTCATGCATGCTTTCTTTTAAAATGTTGGTTGTTTTATTAAGAAATTATGACGTAAATAAGCTGAATGAATACAGTAGATTAAATTTCCTTGCAAAATCATCCAAGAGGCCAGAATCCCCTGCTCGTATATAAGATGGATAGTACCCTTACTGTTATTGTTGGCATAAAGGAGAACAGTTTTTGATAACACTAATAGCTCTACTGCTTGTCCTCTCTTGCTGGGGATTAAAAGGTCACCTGAGTTTTGTGAGCCTCTTTGAACAGGTGGAAAAGCCATGCTATTTTTGAAGGCCAATATACAGTATCATTTACAGGACATTATGATTTGCAGAGAAATGTCATAGCAAATATCACAGATGGCCCTCTTGACTTCTCAGCTCGAATGAGCAAGATCCTGTTAAACCTCAATTGTTGGAAGCAGCAGGCTATAGCATGAATTTGAAGAAGCATTTAGTTGTTCTTCCTCTGCTGCGAGATACATGAAGTCTGCCACACTTCCTGTAGGTGTGTACATTACGTAACAAAACAATATTTCCATGGAAAAGATCACAGATATTTACTGTTGAGTTTTTTAATGGGTGAAATACTGGTTGGTTTGAAGCTGGTGTTGGTTCTCTGTTTAACCTTGCTGAGTTTTATGCTTGCTAGAACATACATTTTGTCAAATTTATTGGTCAGTTGCAATTAAAATATGAGAAGTGTATGTAGTGCTAATTTAGTTTACACAGTGTAGAGCATGAAAAGCCAATAAGGGGAACATAATTCTCCTAAGCCCCAAGCAGCCAGAGTGGACAATAGACAATTCATCTGACTCTGAATACCCAAGCTGATGAATTATGACGTAGGTGTCATCCCACCATACCCTTCATACATTGTCTCAACTAATTTACAGCTATAAATTTATACTCTGAAATCTTCATCTTACAATACCACTATGATAATACTTAAGACCTCTATTTTTATTGTTCTTTTCTAGTTATCTGTCACCCAACATATATACTGGTCTGCATGGTAGAACCCTGTTCCTAATGGATTACCTTAGCAAAGCATTTCAATTGCTTCAGTTAAACCAATAATTCAGGGATCTCTTGCTCTTGCTTGCCAAGTAGAGCTTGAGCTGAGACTTGGTGTTCAATGGAAACTGATATTCTCTGAAGAATCACCATCCAGTATCTGCCTAACTCAGCTTATACGAAAAATGATGCACCTTTTCTCTTGCTATATCCCCTTGAGCAACTCAATTAAGTCTTTCATACCTAATCCTGCTTAAAATACAAAAACTAAGCTATACGGCACCAGAAAGCCTGCTGGTGTTTTGGAAGAATCTCTTGCTACTGTGATGTGGGTGGAGCAGTGCACAAAAAAATGCAGTTGTAGCCACCTTTTGAACATTTGGCTGGCAGGGTGGGGAATGCCTATTTCAGGTAGTGGATAGACTATACAGGTGGCAAAGAAGTAACCTGTGGTCTGGAGTCCTGCCTTTGCCTGAAGAGTATCACATCTATACATCCTGTCTCTGGCATAACTGTGGCACTGCATAGAAAGTCATGTGGGCAGGCAGAAAAGCCAGCCTTGCCTCTGTCATTGGATGGCTAGGATGACATCTTGGAAGCAGGGTGGTCAGTCAGTACCTGCTTTGTTTCTTTGGAGGCAAAAGAGAGAGAAGAGGCTGTGGTGACTGGGTAATTGTGTGCCTCTCTCACCTTTGACATCTGGCCTCCTTTATTCAGAAAGAACTTGGCCAGTCTGCGTGGCATTGTACAAGTTGTAAGGATGAACTTTAAGCCCTGGATAAGTCTAGTACTATAGAAATACTCTTATGGTCATGACTTTTGCATGGTGATATATGGATGACTCCTTACTGAAAATGGCTCATTTTCGGCTCAGCCTCTGAGGTGCTCAGTATCCTTGTGTTCCAGGGAGACTTTAATTTCAGGGACAGCCTAAGTACTAACTTTGGGCTTTTGATTCCTTGGTGTAGATGAAGTCCCTAAAAGACAGAAGTCTGCAGTACCTAACTAGTAGGTGTGAAAGCCAGTTTACAGGGTGATTTTCTTTTTTGAAGCCACTGTGTAGCATCCTGATAGATGCTGGTTATGGCTGAGCCATCCAGTTTGGGCTCACTCCATTTGAAACTCATTTTCCTGCAACCCAGGGTGTAAGATCAGAACCAAGTAAACTAACACTGTATTTTTCACTGGTGGAAGTGTGCAACAGGGTGGGCTCCAAAACCAGTCTTAACAAAGCTCCAGCTGAATTATCCAAAAATTGCTGTCCACAACAGCTTAAATGTAAATATTTAATTTAAAAAATAAGTGCATCTTTGTTCCTTTTATTTCTGCTTTAAGTGATGTTTAGGTACACAGTATTAATTTGTTTGACTAATTTTACTATTACAATGGTATAATTTAATCCAGGTAAAGATGCACAACTGTTCAAAGCTTTTAACATTTGCTTTCAATGTTAACTCTCCAGCCGTGGTTAGAAAAATATTTCTTTCAGAAATCTGATCTGCATTGCTTCCTTTTGTAGTGTTTTTGGCTTCTTTCAGCCCTCTTCCAAACCTGCAGTAACGGCATTCCTCTGTTATTCATATTTGCTTTCACAAATCCTAGCTAAAGAATGCAAGAAAGAAAGCAAGGTCTCTTCCAAATCATCACTGTCTTGAACTGAATGGAGCAAAAATACCCTTCTGCTACATTCTTTTCTGAAGTGCTTTCATTTAGTTCTTGTTAATGAAGACCATCAGACTTCTGAAATTGTAGTTCTGAAATGCAGTTCTTTTTTACAAAATATTGTTACTAATAACCTCCAGCAATAAGAAAAAAACCTCAATCAAACAAAAAGCCCCTAAGCCTTCAAAGTGGTTTACGTTGTTTAATACAGGAAGATGGTGGTTCTAGTATTTTTCTTTGATATCTTTTAGTAACGGAAACTTCAGTCAGTCAGTCAAAAAAACTTTCATACTATCTTAAGGCAAATAATGAATAATAATAATCTACTCTTGCACATTACTTCAAAACAAGTTTAAACAGCATAGAACAGTGCATTAAATGCATCACAGCTGTTACATAAATTCTTGAGTTTTGTTTTACTTCTGTTACAGCAAACCCAGCTTTCTTATATATGGATGTTTCATGCTTTTCATTCTAATGTATGACATACAATGAGAGTCACCTTTTCCTAATTTAAAATGGTTTTACCACTGTGAATCCTTGTAACAGCTATTGAGCAGTGACTCCAGAGCAGGTAATTTCAATGAAGACAATATAAAAACAATAACAGCTTCATACTCAAATTGAATCTTTGTTTAGAGGCTCCTAAAATAAAGACTTTCAAATTTTACACCATAAATTACAGTACTTTGGTGTTCTAAATTCTGGTTATATCTACAAGTGATAAATGCCAAACCAAAGGGGCTTTGGGAAGAAGACACCTTAAAATGATACTACTTTGTGTAACTGCTGCTTAAGAGAAAAAAATACAGAGGAAGCTACAAGCTGCAAGGATTGTTAAATTACAATAAACTTAATGAACTTGGGAAAAGGTGACATAAGGGTTTTTTCAGTAAAATGTGGATGACAAAATGTCTTATGTTTAACTTGCATTGGATAGTCTCTCCATTAGAGATCCTGATTTGTTGTCCTCACCCTATATGTTGTTGGTGTCACAGAGCAATACATTAAAATAAATGCCCTTAGAAATCTTTTTTGGAAAACTCTTGATTTAAATTCTTTCTTTCCTTTCCTTAATTCTTGTTTAATTTTATTATTTTAATTAGAAGAACAATAAACTCTTTTATTAAATCTCTGGAATACGTCCAAATCAAAAGCTTAGTAATAGCATGGTTAAGATTTCTACGGCTTTCAGGGGGTTTAATTAGGGAAGACAAAAATACTTTCTGGTCAGGTTAATGGTTTTTTATGGTTATTGCTGGCTTTATTTTGTCTCTTTCTTGTTATGTTCTTGAGAAAATAGAAGAATCCAAGTTAGATTTAGATTTTTGGTTTCTGTTTGAAAAAGCTAAAATTTGTAGTCCGCAAAATATTTGGAAAACATGTCTCCTGTTTGCTATCAGAAGGTTTCCTTTGCTCCCTTTGCTATTACTTTTTCTGATAGATTGGAAGGATTAAAATTATATAGGTATGTATAAAAAAGTACCTTAAAATACCAGTGTGCATAATAAAGGTATGATTTGGTTAGATTTACTTGCATACTGAGGAGTGCATTTTCTCTCAAATTTTGTTCTGCTATACTAGATGGAACTTTCTGGAGGGCGGAATATAATTCATCATCATCAGACATTTGAGAGTCAATGAAATACTATTTTAAACCCTTAAAACAGAAATAGGCTCCCACATTTCTAGAAAAAAAAATTGCCACAGGTTTTTATTCACCAAGTAGATAAGCTTGGAGATATATTTTACTGAAATTATCTTCTTATAAACACAAGGGGTTCTGTCAATTTGGGCATTGTATTTTAACATAGTCATTTAGAAAGAAATTTGTTTGTTTGTTTTTCCTAGTGTCTCCTTATACAGTTTTATTACTAAGGAGAATCATCTGGCTATGAAAACCATAGAAAAGTGATGTAGTCTGTAGCTCTAGAAAAACTGTGTATGAGGACAACAGGACTACTGACGAATATAAAGTTAAATGTGCATTTAATATTTTGTAGTAATAACTTTAAAGGAAAATATTTGCATGGAAGGCATGCTATTGTAGCAGCTAATACCGTAGGAAACTGTTTTTCATTGCTGCTGAAGCCTTCCCTCTGTTGTATAATAATCCATGCTTTGGCAGGAAGGAAAATGTGTGCACCGATATGTACTCCAGAAGAGGAGAAAGATCATGTAAATCCCCTATTTTGCAATGTCTAAAATGCGTAGGTTGCTTGCTCTTTTTTGCTTATTTCAGAAATTGAAGTAGCTTATTTTCTGTTCTAGGACATGTGCCAGTCTAATACTTCAAGTGACTATTTCTTATGTGTCCCAAGGCACTGGAGATGGAAGTTATGAAAGAAGCAATGGAGTAATATCTTGATGCCTTTGAAACTGAAAGAGTCGGATTTTGCACAAGACTTTAAAGGGCTTACAGTACTTACTGCTATTATGATGAATATCTCAGTTGTATCTAAAATAATAACCCAAATCAAAGTACCATTGTTAGAGGCCATTCAAATTTATAGGGTGAGGGAGTCTGAGAAGAGTTGAGATGAGATGAAAACAGATGTGAATTCATGTGGCTAAAATTATTTCAGCAAGTAGCTGAGGAATATAGAAGAGAAAAAACAGTTCACATAAACTTTTCAAATTAGAAATGTACTTTAAAAATTATTTTGTGAGAATGTGCATTTGTAACCAAAAATGATGACTTAGCTGCTTTAATTTCAAATAATTTCAAATAATTGCATTTAAAATATATGGTTGGGTTTTTTTCACCAGTAATTGTGTTTTGATAAATCAAGCTTTAAAAATATTCTGAAAACTTTGGAAAGATAGCTGGAAAAAGAAAAAAGGAAAGAAAAAAGAAAAAACTATATAGTGTCTTATACTGACTTTTCACTGGTAACGAGATGTTTGACTTAGGATCTAAGCAGCTTAAATGCCTGAAAGCCAGATCTACATCTGACAGATGTAGGTGTAACTGTGAGATTTTTTTTTTTCCTTGAAGCACACGGTAAAGTGTATAAAATAGATAAAGATATGCACTGGGTTAGAAATGCATAAAGAATGCACTAGTCCTACACTCCCTTATGCTCTCATAAGTGTGAAGTAAGCCAATAGAATTAAATTAATTTATTAGAGACTCCTACTTCAGTAGGAGAATTTTGTCTGGGTTTTGTTTCTATCATTGTTCCTGTTGCAAATCCTAAAATGCTTGGTCTGGGACTTAATTTCCATTCTGTTCACATGTAACAAAAATGGCCATCTCTCTCTGGTATTTCATGTGACAGGAGGGAAAGAAAAGACGCCCTATACAATGCTGAGCTTAAAAATAAACTTTTTATGTTTGCAAATAAGTGAAAGCACAATGGGATCCTGTGTTTCAATCTCACGTGTGTATTCATCATGGATGCTTAATTATGAAGCACAGGACTAAAGCCAAACTGTGTACCCCTGGTTACAGGACCCCGGGGATGACTGGATTCACTGCTTCGTAACTTGTTCCTCAGGGGCAAATGAAGTGCACACCAGGTAAAGTTAAATAAAAAAATATATAACTCCTGTATACTGTGGATTTTACTTATTGCTGGAAACTGGCATCAAGAAAACCTCAATAAACTGCCATTTTTATTACCTGCTTTATAAGAAACATTTAGCAATACCTGTAAATTTCAATTTATTTCACCATTTATTGTCAGAAATACAACTAGAGGAAGTTTTTAAATACATAGTTCTTCTACTATCCTTCTGAAAGGAGAAAAGGTATAATCTTAGCTGAGAAACTGTCTCTGCATTCTTACAGCCCCTACAATAAAATACTCTATGTCTTTCTCTGCTGATGTACATGTACGGCACCGCATGAAGGAATTTCAGATTTTGTTTATGTCAGTAATTTAACCTTAAAGTCATAAGACCCTGTTTACTTTAGCTCTGCTGGTGATGAATTCTTTCTGCTTTCAGATAAATCACAGTTAAGAGAGTTGTTGAATAATTCATCAATATCATTTTGAACACTTTAGTGTATTATCAGTTCTCAGAAAATATATGTAGAATATGAACAGGAAAAGCATAAAGCACCCGTAGTGTATTGCAAATCTATGTGCATGAAAAATACGAGCTTCATCTCTTTTTTCATTTTAATCTTTAAGTACGCTGGTGTGGTTGCCTGAATTTAATAGGAGTAGATCCCCATTTGCAGTGGTGCAAATGGTAAAAGAAACAAGAATATGATCTGATATGCATGGATGAAATGGAAAACATGGGAGCAGATAAACCTATTACAGTAACGTATTGGCTCATGTTTAAACATAAATGACTGTATCAACAAGTAAACAGCCACTAATAAGCAGCTGCTAACCCTGTTGGAGATTTTATCATATGCATGAGTACTTTTCGCTAATGAGAAAATGCTTCATTTATCAAAGTAATGTTGGTTTCATAGAGACATAATTCCAAGTTTCTTGTGTTGTACAGGGAATACCAAAGAAAAAAAAAAGAATTAATTAATTGGTATTAGTATACTTGAACAGATTTAGAAAAAAATGCGAAGTCTGCTCTTCAATCAGACTGCGATAGTCTGTAGCTGCGAAACATATTGTTTGTGGAAGGTTTGCTAACAAATTTGTGAAAAACCCACAATCCATATGCAGTGGGGTAAAAAGGGCAGGAACGCTTTTTATCTGAAAAACCCCATCGTATATATTTTTGGTCAACAAAAAAAGCCTAAATTGCACGTTTAAGTACATTCGCTGGGTAAATGGGAAAAATAATAAGCATTTTTAAAGGGCTATACATCCTATCTTGAACATAGATATTTAATGTGATATGAACTGCTGTCTGCAAGTTCTCTTTCTGATGGATAGGAGAGTTACTTCCGTGAGGGCCCCATGTCCCTGCAGCACACATATATATGCACACACAAATATTTTTTATTCAGGAATACTGAGTAACTTACTGTGTTACCATGCAAAGCATACCAAAGACAATTAACAAAGAATGTGAAAGTGGTGTCTTAATTAATAATCAGATAAAAAATAAATTCTTATTAAATGACCTTCCAACAGTCCAAGTTTGCAAATATTAAGTGGTGTTGTTGGCTGTACATAAAACACCCATTAGAGGCTTTTTTATTTTCCAAAAAAAGCAAAGCAACTGTATATGAATATATTTCCCTTTAAGATCTGATGCTCAAAGACATCTTGACACTCAGCAAAAGTTCCTGGGCTTATAAACTTGAAGATCAGGCTGAAAACTTATTCCCTGACACTATGACAAATCTCGAAACAACAAAGTAAGCAGTTAACTTTTAAATGGGTCAGGGTTGGGCTTTTTTGTTACTTATTAATTCAGCTTGTTGGCAGAACTCTTGAGTATAAAATTTGGAAAACAAACAGAGATATAGAAACTATTAAGTGGCCTTTGTGTTTATGGCAAAATTGAAAATATGTGACGAATATGTGAATATGTAAAGACTTGAAATAGTCTTATGGGAGTCAGTAGTGGTTGTAATTCCATAATTCTTTATTACAGCCTGCGGCGGGCATTTTGCCCTTTGTTATAATAATTCTTTGACTTCTTGAATTCAATCAACTCTAAAGCTTTTAAAATGAGTGTTGAATTTGGAAAGGGTCTTTATTAAAAATGTCTCATCAGGGCCTTACAGAAGCTTGTGGAATCATGAACTAATGAGAGCTGATCTTTGTAAAAGGCAGACAAGCTTGGGCTAGAAGTATGGGACAATTATTTTCTGTATCAAATCACAATGACTGTTGAGAATACCCATTAAATTGCATGTAATTGCCAATCTTAAATATTTTTATCATGTGTAGTCCTTTTATACAGGCAATAAATACTGAGTAAGGAAACCTTTGCTAAAAGTTGCTCACACTGAGAGTAGTGGGGAAAAAGAGCAATTGTGGCTCATGAGTCAACTGAACAGAACAGTAGTTGACAAACATCATGGAAAGTTGACCATGTTATTTGTTTAATTTGCTATGTTCACTGAAGGATTTAAATATTTAAGTTAAAAAAAAAAAAATAGACAGTGTGTCCTGGGTTCAGCAGTAACAGTCATTTTTCTCCTTCATAGTAGCTGGTGCAGCGCTGTGTTTTTGACTTGTGGCCTGGGAACAGTGCTGATAACACCAATGTTTTTAGTTATGGCTTAGTGATG
>JAOEHY010040763.1:0-28123 GCA_025447955.1 Psilopsiagon aurifrons
TGGGTTGCCCAGGGAAGTTGTGAATGCTCCATCGCTGGCAGTGTTCAAGGCCAGGTTGGACAGAGCCTTGGGTGATAATGGTTTAGTGTGAGGTGTCCCTGCCCATGGCAGGGTTGTTGGAATTAGATGATCTTAAGGTCCTTTCCAACCCTATCTGTTCTATGGTTCTAGGATTCTATATGATTGTCATATTAAGAATACAATAATTGAATAACAAAATATTACTTTATTCCTGTCATTATGTAGGTAATTCAGATGGTAATTTTACCTCAGGCATTTAGGCAGAGACTGGTATTTTCAGTAATAATAATAAAATCCAATTCCATTATTTCACTGGGCATCTCAAATTTTGGCAGTTGGGTTTTTCATTTGTTTTGGGGTTTTTGGTTTGGTTGGTTGGGGTTTTTTTCTCTGTCATTTATACTGGATTTTGGTTTTGCCATGGCACCCTGAAGTACTCAGGACTTCCTTTTGATGCTTGAGAACAGATTTTCAATACGGAGCTTATTTATTATTCAGGTCATAATGTACTGATGGTCTGTCCTTGTAACAGGCCGAGTGAAGCTTTCTCACACTTGGAAATATGCCCAAGGTAGCAATCATTCCTCAGTTCGTGCTACTAGATTGTTTTGTCTGTACAGGTTTGCCAAACACGTGGTCAAGATAAAATGACATATTTTTCCTTGAGACTTTCCTGGTGTTAGTGAAACTTGATTGTTACAGCAAAAGCCATGGTCAGAGTCTTTCCTTTCTTTCCTGTCCCTTTGGTTTAGTTTCTTTTTCTGCTCCAGGGAATTTAACAGCTTGTCTAGTTGTTTTCCCTTCCATGGTCTCTGTTCCAGAGTTTGAGGATTCCAGGTGAGAGAAAAAGAGCGACACATAGAGAACTCGCACCTAGTTTATTAATATAGGAAAATAAAGATAGTAAAGGATGCAGTAAAGGATACTGCTGATGTTTGGTTATCTTACCAGCCCCAAGATGATCAGGAAACCAGCTCTGAGAATCATCATCGCAGCATGAGATGGCAGGCTTAACCTTAGCAGGCAGTCTTGACCTGGGTGATATGAGGGTCTGCCTCCTCCACATCACATGAGGCTCTGGCTTTTATACTGACAAAAATGCACACTCATTCCTATGCAGGGGGCCAGTCTATGTTGGAAGAAGTGGCCAGAAATACCTAGAAAGATCTCCAAGGGTTGAGGCTTTTCTGGGGAGCTCTAAAGCAGAACTTTCTGGGCAGGAACCAAACCTGGACTTTCTGGGGAGCAGCCAAAGTGGGCAAGCAGTACTTTTCTATCTCTGTGTGTTTCACCACGGACCATTGTCTGTTGTCCCTGATGCAGTCTCCTACAATAACCAAATACAAAGTACAATAACTAGTTAATGTTTGGGTCCCTGGGTTTGTAAGAGAATATATAAGCAGGAAAAAGAGTATCACTGTATGAATTATGGGATTTTTCAGTGATGTTGCCATGTAAATCATGTGTTGTCATAATTTATTTTCTTTTCATCCTAACAAATGCATTCTCAAAGTGCCTCTATTCTGAGAATCTCTGACATTATTATATACTCAGGCTGACTTTCCTCTCTTTCAGGCTGCTTGTCAAAAAGCTGTGATAACTCTGATAAGTCAACATGATCCCCTTTACCAAGCTGGAAAGTCTGTAGAAAATTCCAGCTATGGGGAAGTTGCATAGGTGGAGTATGCACTCCATGCTGCACTGCACAGTACGCTGTTGCTTTTCTGGGGTCTGAGTTCTCACTGTCCATCTTAAGGGGTTTTTTTAAGTTTTGCTGTCTGGTACTGAGTGGATTTAGAAAAGTCTGGTAGTTGCAGGGCAGTAGGGTAAAAGAGCAAAATCATCCTAAAATAATGGTGTAAATCTCCCACATACCTGCACAGCTGAAGCAGTCTGTTTTCTTGCTTCTTTCATGCCTCTTCTAGAGTCTCTGTGCATTAAGGGCAAGGTAAACTGTTTTCTTTTCTAACTTCCTGACTTTTCAGTCTTTTGTCAGGACTTTTCCAGGAGAAAGGAGAGGTCAGTATTCATTTGTTTGGGAAAAGGAGACTCGATTACAGATACTTGAACAAGCCCAAAACATGCAGCATAACAGTCATACGAGGAAAGCAGGATGTCAGAATCATCCTCTCCTTTGCTCGTATGGTGTCCAGGTGGCCCTAAATATCTGATTATTCTTATTTTCTTAGCTTACTTCTATGTTTTGCCTTGTAGTTTCTGTAATAGCACCCAGAATGCTAGCAATAGAATGAATGCTGTGCAAGGCAGGCAGAGGTGTCTGCCCACACTGCGTGAAGGCAGGCATCCTGCCATGGGAGCAGAGGAAAAGTGGTTTGGACTCAAGTGCAGCTGTTCCGCCAGCATTAGGGAATTGGTTGTGGAATAAGGGAAAGATATGCAGGGTGACTGGCTGCGGGGTGCTATGGGCTCTGGAAAGCCTATGGAGAAAGGATCAGTCTTCTGACAAATTGCACTTAACCATCAAGATTCCCTTCAGGAATCCTTTTTTTATGTCTGCAGGAAACTGCACATTTGTTTTCAGTTCTGCTTGAAAAGATTCCTCTTCAGACAATGAATATGGACCCATGAAGTCTGAGTGTCAGGCTGGTTTGTGGGTTCCAAACTTCTGAAGTTTTCAGCTCTTTCATGCAGCTTTTATTTGCTGACCTGCCTTTGGAAGGCTAATAATCATAGTGGAAGCTATTTAATGATAAACTTCCTGCTGTCAATGCTTAGAGTGAATGCATTTAAATTTTGGTCTGCTCTTTGGACCTAAATGTTGTTAATGTAGGGTAAGGAGAAGTCTCAGTGAAGTGTCTGTTCTTGCACATCAACTTGAAGTTTCACCCAAAAAATCCCTTCAGTTAGGTGAGAGACAGCAGGCCAAGAGATGCAACTTAAAGCTTTTTAGAATAGCCAAGTCTGAGTTTTAGTGTTTTCAAGTACTGTAGTACCATGGCAACAAGAGCTTCAATGCTTGAGATAATTGGGTACCTAATGCGTGTGCTCCCCTAGGAGGAGGCAATAGTCCTCTGAGAGTTTTGAAGTGGTCTGCAAATCTGAGGCAGTCATGGGTGCTTGTCAGAGAATTTCTGTCCCTGGACCTGACCTCAGTTACTAGCCAAAAACCAAAGCCCTCTGCAGGGGCCCATTCCATCTAGCAGATTCCCAAATCTGTGTGGGGTACATCCTACTGGAGCGTGTACCAATTAAAAGTTGCTGCATCTGTGAAAGCATTTGCTGGGCTACAGCAAAATCATGGTTAACTCCAAACAACATCAGATTCATTGTTTTTTTAAATTGCAAAGCTCCAGTCTAGCAGCAGAGTTGAAATTGCAGATGGCTGAGAGGGCATATATTCATACCCAGACCATGATGAGAACGATGGGCAGCCCATCACAATCCCAGAACCAGCTACCTAAATGTTATTGATAATGAGACATGCAGCTTGTTGCTTGCCCTTAAAGGAGATCAGACATTGTAAGCAGCAAGATGTGCAAGGACATGCTGACATCTTGGAATTGGGGTTAAGTTACATCATAATCAAAGTTTGCTAACCCTGTGAGAGTCTTCTCATGACCTTTCATGCTGGGGTTGGGAGAGGCACGGCTCCCTGGGTAAGGAATAAGCCATTGTTTTTTTGATTGACGATTTTAACGTGAGGATGTTTGAAGACCCTCAGATGCTTTAATTAAGGAGTTGCTCAAGTGTCCCTCCTCTAGACACAGGAGGCATTCCCTCTCAAAAATGGCAGTATTTTGACAGTACTGTGCCTGCCATACATAAATTGGTACATAAATTGGTTACAGTGGCGCTTATTTCTCCCATTTAATAAAAGTCATAATTTATTCCTTTCCTATCTTAACAGCGCTTGATCAGAAAAGAAAGTACAAAGGAGGTGTTTCCCTCTATTGGCTCATCTTCACTGTGCCTCTCTCCCATTCTGATTCCTCCTTATGATCCCCAAGTGAAGATGAGTAGCCTGCTGCGAATATGACTTCTCTGACTAGTGTCATTGCCTCCCACCAGTCTGAGTGGGTGTCCTTCAGTGATGAGCTGCTCCTCCCTGTTAGCCCACAAGGTAAGCTGTCTGATTGTCTTTGAACATTGTGAGACTTTGTCTGAATTAGACCAGCTACTGTCAGATATCTGCATCACAGAGCTTGCCTTCTGAATGGAAGCAGGGCATGCAGAGGTTGAATTATATCCTGCTTCCCTTGCATAATGGGAGAAATTGAGACAAAGTATTAAATACTTTTCTAATGTGAGATTTCCTTAGCATAGATCTATTGCAGGGTTTGGATCTGTCCTTTGGGATATGGAGGAAGTTTCACCTTTTATAATCAAGTGCAAAACTATGCCCAGTGTTAGACAAAAAACTATGTTAGGTGAAGGACATTTTCTGCCTGCATTTAATGGCAAATTCAGGTATTTCAGTAAAAAACAATGAAGTGATGGTAAGTCCTATCAGTTCTATTTTTGTCTCTCTTTTAGGTAGGACTGAGGAGCCTCTAGAGAAATGTTTTTCTTCGTCAGACACCTCCTCAGAAGAGAACCACAGTGCGGAAAGAGAATTTCAAGACCTCTCCCACACACAGCAGGAAAATGCAGCTGACCAACCCAAGGTGGATTCTGCTGTGCCTGGGAACCATGTGTGTCCTAGCGCTGATCTGTCGTCCTCCATCAGTGCTTGGGTTCAGTTTGAAGATGCACCATGGACCAGTGCTCCATCAAACCACCCACATGCAGGTGAAGCATATGCATGAAAATGTCCCTTCCAGTAGCATAACAGAATACACAGAGAGCCTACAAGGTTTTTTTTTCTTGCTCTTTCATTTCTCAGAGGTTGAACTTTGTCTGGTTTGCACTGTACTTTAACACAGTTAATGTTACCAGGGTTTCAAAAAGGGCTCATAGATTTGTTCTGGTTTGAACTAGCAGTTTTTCATTTTTGTAAAGAAAATGAAAGATATCTGTGATTGATTCCACCTATGCCTTGCCGCTGGAGAAATGCATTCATGGGGAAACAATATAGTGGTGTTTTCAGGAGTGACATTTCTTATGTACAGGTATGAACAGCCATCTAAAAAGTCTGAGCAGTGTTTGCCTCTGTAATCTGGAACTGAAGGAATGGTGGTCACTGTCCTTTGTAGTGTTAATCTGCTCATATCCCTGTATGTTTTTTGCTGGAAACTTAATGAGACCAACAGCTAGTGTGCCCGTGCCCATCTGTACTTTCTGCTGTCTTTTGATGCTGTGATTTAGCAGGTGGAGAATTACAATGACGACTGAAGGTGACTGTAATTCCAGGACTGCGTGCACTTTTCAAATGTAAAAGTTTGTTCTGACACGCTTCAAATGTGCATGCAAAGCCTCTGGCTTGCCTCCTGAGCTTATGCTAACTGATATGGCTATATAAGCTTCCAGCTTTCATGTATGAACAAATTTCTGGCCCTCCATGCAGGAGGCTGTGGAGCAATTGCCCAAGTAAACATTAGTTTACTTTCTCATGTTTAAATTGAGATTATCTCTTAATTCCACTTTGTTCCTGATAGTTATTAAAGCAGTTTAAAAGAGGTACAGCTTACTCTAATCACTGAGTCCATCAAAACTCCCTGTAATGTGAATAATGTTTCTGTCAGAAAACTTGGATTGGCAACTTTAGGTTGGGTTTTGGGTAAAACCCAGTAGTTTTCGATCTGCTCTTTGTATGGATGCTGTAGACTAGTCTGAGACAGTGGTTAGACCTTTGTGCAGGAGAGGTGGGTGAATCTTTAGGAAAAAAGAAGTTTCTGTTGAGCTTTGCTTAAGGACTTCTTACCTTTATATTTATTTGTTGGTTGTTATTGGTTGTAAATGCTTACTGATCATGGCGCTGAGGAGAGAAGGAAAGAGCACCAGAAGTGTAAATCTGTAAAACTGAGGTGGTCTCCCTCCCTATTATTTAATTTTGTGGTTAGATGATCCTTACCCCTACTCATACAGCCATGTACTTTTTTAAATGGAGCTGTTGGTTGCTCTGACACCGTATTTCCTTCCTAATGTTGCAGTATCCTTCTTGAATGGAAAACTCTAAAGTGCACCTTCTTATTAAGCTTAAAAAAAACCCTGAAATTCTTTGCTCAGCCTAAACAAAGCCATAACAAAGAGTCTTCCGTAAAACTAATCTCATGGTGTGTTACTTGATTTCCCATCCTGAAAGGCGTGTGGCCTAAGCTTAAGATCTATAATCGGCAAAAGCACTGCCTCTTGGTTTGTGTTTTCAGTCCCAGGGGACACTGGGTCTAGGATATCCAAAAGAGCTGATCAGAAAATATTTTCCAAAAACATTAGGGTTTTGAAGGTGGCACCCATTTGTGCTCCTGTAAAGGCTTGTCCCAAGTGATCCATGCCACTGGGGGGGTCTTTACACACAAATGTTTAGCATCTGACTAAGATTAGTGGAGGAGGATGGTTCCTCTGGCAGTCACATCAGGAGGTACTCTGTGTAATCCTTCTCTGGAATGCTGTTATTCTTTATTGTATAGAAACCCTAAGGAGGTGATGTGGATATTTTAAAATCCTTACTTGTTGAGCTAGTCTCACTCCTATTCTGGACCCTGTATTATAAATGGCCTGGCCACTGCAGCTGGCAGCCTCTAGAGGGAAAGCCATGGGGCAGAAGAGATCACAGCTGTTTGCTTCTGACTCACTGCTCTGAGAAGCATCTGACATCAAGAGGTAGGATAAACTTCATCCCTCAGTTGTTCTCAATTAATCTGCAGGTCACATCTTCTTTCTATGGGCGGTAGCAAAGCTGGAGACTTTGTGTTATAACCAGGATATGCTGACAGGCTCAGTGGAAACCCCGTAGTGAGAGCAATTATTCATTTCTAGTAGCAAACAGCCCACATTAGAACAATAGAAAATAGCCAGATGGGGGTGGGGAGGAGAGTATAAAGGCCAAGTATGGACAGATGGATTGGTGTGAGAAGGATGGAGATGTTTGAAATCTGTTTCCTCTGCAGGCAGCTGTGAAGAGCAATATCGTGAAGGTTCAGCACCCCCAGCCGCATTCCTGTCCCAGCTCCAGCGCTGTTAGGAAGTTGTCTGTCTGTCCGTGCAGAAGCAGCTGCACAGCTGACTAGATAGTTGCCCAGGCTGATGGCCAGGCTGCCTGGAATCATATTTGGAGAAGGGCTTGTGAAGTAGCATTTCCAGAGTGCCATGAGACTGGAGAGGATGGGCCCTAGGAGGGAGAGATGCTGTCTGATCTTAGGGCTACAGGATTTTTGCACGTGTTCCCCTGAAAGCAAATTTTTATCCCAAAGTGCTCAGAGTCTGAAAAAATAGTAATTTAAAGATAACTGCCACAAAGTAATTACCATATAGGAAATATGCTTAAAAGAAAACCAAGGCTGATGTTGGACCCTTGTCCTGGGAAAAGTGAAGACACAACTGGGGAAGCAGAAATAAGGGGGATTGATAGCAATAAACAAGGTTGAAAACCCAGGCAAAGAATTTGGTAGGTGAGAAGAACGGTCAAAACCTGAGGTGTAGAAATGAAAAGCACCCATTGTGACTTTCTTAGCGCAAATTATCTTTATTTAGGACATTGTTATAAACCGTACTACTAGGTTCAGGCAGACTAAATGCTAGGCAAAATCTTTCTTTCAGAATATTTCTGCTTTTCAGGTTTATGCGTAGAAAACTCACAGTTGCCAAATCCACAGGGGTTTCTCCCTGGGAAGCAGTAACTCTTGGGCAAAGCCACAGAAATATTTACTTGCAGAAATGATGCATTGTGGTGCCTTCTTCCCCATTTTCCTTCTGCTGGGGAAAGTTGAAATTTGATTTTTCTCATGGTTACTATCAGGGTAGTCAAATTGATACTGCAAAAGTAAAAAACGAGTTTTAGGCTCACCCAAATGCTCCCATCACAAACATGACCAAATCTGTAAATGATCACAGCCAGCCAGTGACATGACATTTGCATTTGTTACACAATGGGCCTCCAGCTCTCAGTCTTGTATTCTATCGGTGTAAGCTCTGTGCTCTTGAATTCAATGAGGTATTCAGCAAAGGACCAAAACTAGAGCAAGGCAAGGTCTGTTACATCATCTGATTCACACGCCACACGCACACCACCCCCACTTCTTCCCGAGAGCTTTGTCTGGTTTTAAATGGCTCAAGTAACTTGGACTCCTACCATGTCCCTGGAGAGGCTATCCCACAGTAAGGGAAATCTGAATTTAACCATCTAGTGCTGCTCTGTATGAAAATAGGAAGTACATGCAACACAAGATCAGCTGCCTAAAACTAGACCAGCTCTGGTGCTGTCTTAAAATAAGAAAACCTGAGGTGCTATGTGATAGGAAAGGAATGGATGCTAACAAGGTTGATCGTAGTACAGTGTAGGGATCAAGGAACAAGTCTTCAAAACACCAAAGAAGAATGAATGCTTACAGGTAAATTTGCATGCCAAAAGCCAATCCATCGTATTAGGAACAAACATGTCAAGAAAATTAGAAGCACATAGAAGTAAACATTTTTCAGTTTGAAATGAATCAATGAGTTGATTTTCAGTATCCTATGCATGCTACAGGATTTGCATATTAGGGGATGTTCTGGCACTGGCCTTTCGTTGTAAACTGATTTCCAAGAAATTTCTGCAGCTGAAAGGCTGTGAATCTGCATCTGTTGACATTAGAGACCAGATTCCAATTTTCTAGAAGAAAAACACCCTACTCTATTTATGAGTTTGGTTTCAGTGCTTCCAGGAATTTGAAGAGCAGCAGGAGCATCTGAAGAGGAACCTAAACGTGTAGAAGTTTACTTTTGCTTGTCTTACTGATATTGATAGATTGTTATTTGGCTCAGCATAGGGGCAAATGCACTTTTACGAGTTCCAGAGGTTAGTGTTGGGGGAACCTTGAACAGTCACAGGTGGAAGTTGACTATAGTAATATCTTAAACAATATCTGTTGCAGAAAAGCTCTCTGTGGTTACAGTTTTCCAAAGTACAAGTCTCATTCTTTAGAAAGATCAAATAATCATATTCTTCCAAAGTGGCAGAATTTATCTGCAATAACATTAATAGGAATTCAAACAATAGGAATTCCTATACAATAGGAATTCATAGTAGTGGATGTATAAGATAGTGTTCTGAACTCTGGGTGATGGTTAGACAGGACTTATGTCTTTGACATGCAAGTGTGGCAAGTGAAGTACAACAGGATTTTTGGTCTACGCTGAGCAGAAATGTTATGCCGTTCATTCAGATTGCAGCGCTCCATCCTGCATTTTCAGGAACAAAAGCCGTTTCTAGTGCCCATCAACTGGTCAATTTCAGTCTATTTTTATACTCTCTTCCCATGTGGAGCATTCCTGATATGGCAGCTACATCTGAGTGGGTGTCACAGATAGGGAATGCTTAATTACATTATTTACAAAAAGCTGTGGTACTATAAAATCTCCACTGTGTTGCGCAACACAGATATTCAGATCTTGTCAGCAGCAGCAGAAACATGAAATCTTCTTGGTTTGAAAAGTCACAGCTTTTGCAATAGTTGAACAACAAGAAAACATGCAGCAGCTAGCAGTATGGGATCTAAGGCAGACAGCTGAATAGTGCCAGAGGTTAACAGTGCAGGCACTACTTAAGTTGCGGTGTGTTTGTTATAAAATAACTGTTGCTGCAGATGTTGGAATTTATGTTTACAAAGTTTCGGTACACTGATGTAGCGTGATCTTGGAAGATTGCCCTCTAAGTCCCTAACCAATACCTGTTTGTTTTCCTCAATCCAGCATCTCCATCAAAAGCACCCAGCTGGACTTGCCCCTCCTCCAGCTCTTCTGAGAAGCAAGCTCATGCCTCTGAGAACAGCTGGACAACCAACTCCGAGGACACCAGCAGCCCAAGCATTGCTCCCTCCTACACAGATCTGCAGTCAATTAACACTGAGGACTTGACCAGTGGAAGAACATCTGCAGCAGACTCGGCTGGTAAGAGAGAAGCCTTCAAGCTTCCATCTCAAATCTTTTTGATGCTAGTCAAACTTGGTGCTCAGAAGTGATCTATGGGGAATGGATCCAGAGCAGTCCGAACTCCAGGATTAGGCAGACTAACATTTTATTCTAATCCAGTTCTCAGAGAAATCACATCTGGATTTGACACACCCCATAGTATGTACAGGCTCCCAAATTGCCAAGTGTAATTATGTACCTCTTGGTGGACTTGAGTAAAATGTTGGAGCACTTCTGTTTTTCCCGTTCCACTTAAGCTGATCTAAGGGCTGGTTCTCAGTATTTTGTGGGAGAAGCTGGATGCCCTTCCTAAAATTCTATGCAGAAATTTTCTTAGCTTGCCAGTGTATTCAGCTGAGGCAGGTCCACATGCCCCTCTGTTTCAGAGAGTTCCAAGACATATATCCAGGCTGCTGGTTACATTCTTTGCACCGTGCTTTGCGTTGTTGCTAGAAAGTAATGCAGAGACAGTGTAGGAGATGACAGAGGGTGGTTCAGTAGCAGATTGAGGTCATTTAAGGATCCTTTGTCTGATCTTGTAGGGAACTATTCAGATGGTGTTCTGAATATGGCAAAATATGCCACATGGTACCGTAGCTCATTGCTGCTCAGTTACTCTCTGGATGAGGAGAAATAGAGTGATGTAACCTGGGTCATGCAGCATTGAGACAGGAATTCCTGAATGACAAAGCAAACTTTCACAGAGCATAAAAAGAGCTGGCATGTCAGGACACAAAAGGACACAAATACACAGCTCCAGGAGGAAGCACCTGCAGTATGTTGGAAGCTGTTTACTCGAAGCTGAGGAAGGTCAGTAGCTACTCAGTTTGGTGATGAAAATTGATTCACTGGCGTAAGGATAGCTCACATTTGAGGTATTTAGTGTGTTTTCTCTTGGAATGTCACAGTATGTGAGAAATACGATCTGTTTTGGGAGAATGGATTTCCTAAGCCCCACTGAGGTCACGCATCCCTTCCATAAGAAACATATACATACATCATGTGAAAAGAGTATTACTTTATGGTTCAGTGAAACTGAGTTGGATGACAAGGAAGGTTCATAAATAGCAGCATGGTAGGTACTGGCTGGGTGCTTAAGAGAAAGGATTTGTAGAGAAATAGTGTTTATTTTGGATACATAAAGACCTTTCCTTCTTTGAATAATAGATACTGCAGTCAGTCTGACCATTTTATGTTAGAATACTCTGCTTGTCTGTACCTTCAAGTTTGGAAAGCAGTGATATAAAGATAGAATAGGCAAGCTGTCATTGTGTGCCAGCTGTTTGAATGTTAGTGTTGGGCATCAGTTCCGTTCTGATGAGCTCATGTCTATTAGGGTGAAATGTAAGAGTTTTCATTTGGAGCCTGTGCTGAATATTGCTGTCTTGTTCATTTGTTATAAGTTGCCAAAAGGTGGACGTTGTCACTGGGATTGTCTCCGTGTGAGCAAGGGAAATGAGGGGTGCCCAGCTCATATGCCTTTGCATCATATAGAGAGATGAAAGGCAAAAGCATTGCTGTATATTTCTGACATACATACAGAATTATTTGCTATATAAGGCCAAAGTTGATACTTAAATAGAAGCTTTGTGTGTAACCTTCTTACTCCATTTTTTTCCCCAGTCAGTCACAAACTGTTAACAAATTAGCAAAACAGGTGCAAAAAAAAAATTCCAATCACCTATAGATTTTCAAAAGCAAAAAAAGTAGGTAATATACGCAAGGTGGCTGTGTCATTAGCTAAAACATAAGGTACACTACCTTAGTGTTGTAGGAACTTGAAGTAAGAAATACAATGAATCTTCATACCACTAGGTATGGAGTTTGCAAAAGGGAAGCATGAGCAAAGCACGTATGTTTGTTAGTGTTCATGGGATGGCTCCCAGGCCACCCTTGGAGGTGCCTGCTCTCATCAGGCAAGGTTTGTGGAGGTGAAGGAGCTGAGGGCTTCTTTTCTGTTGTTCACCCACCCTCACAGTAAGTGGACAAAAATGCATAATCATGTTCTTCTTTCGCCCTTCTGTGCCCCACTCCAGAAATTCAGTTATTCAAACCTGACTTGATTCAAGCACTTGATTTGCATTTCTCTTCTCAAAAGACTCTCTGCCTCAGTCTGGAGTGGAGTTTCATTGCCTTGGTGTAGCCTTCAAATAATACGTGTTTTTTCCGTGAAGGGAAAGAGGAATCCTTGTACTCTACGTGATGGTGAAGTCATGTTGCATGTTAAACAATATCTTGACCTTAAGGTCAAGCTTGATGGAGAGAAACAAAATTTGATTCATTTCACTGCTAAAAAATGCAACTGAAATAAAAAATCAAATTTTGATCTACTTAAATCAATAATCTACTTAGACCTGATTCTATATCACTATGGGTTTAGTGTTTTTTCAGGTGAGAAAAAACTATTGGTGAGAAAAGCAAACTACTCAGTGGTCAGACGACACTGAGTAAAATAACTATTTTTAGCCCTGGTGAATTTTTGTTGCCTGAACAGCACAGAAGAGAATCCAGGATATTCTGTTCCAAAATTTCACCACTTGTCTGTAACTTATTCTGTATGCAAAATGTGTAAGCATCAGGCTGCCTGTCAAAGGTCAAGGCTTGGGATTTGGTGTGGGAGCGGATGAAAGCCTGAGGTGGGTCTGACTGAAGGCATGCACAGAGCCAAGTTCCTTTTGTGAGAGTGCACATCTTGTTGTCCAGAGCTGGTAGGCTCCAAGCAGGTAAAAAGGCTGGGAATCAACTTTCTCACAAGTGACACAGAATTCAAATGTAAAACAATTCCATGGGCTTGAGCTTCATCTACTGCATGTGTTTACGCAAGATGTAATTTAGGAGGTGATACCTGAGAAAGATGGTAGGGGCCTGAATGATCCAAATCTGAGAGTTTATCCTCACTATGGTGTGGGGGGAACACGACTGCAGAAAGCCTCCCCACTAGTGGGCTCAGGATAAGCTCAGTGATGTCTTGTAAAGGCAGCAGAGTTCGCAGTGGTGAAGGTAAATATTACACAAGCAGACCTGAGAAAGATTTGCTTTTCAAAGTGCAGATAGAAGATGCTACACTTCTATTGCATATGCTGGTTTGAACTCCGGTGTCAAGAAGGAAGCCTTTTATGTTATCTTTGTCATTGTATGCATGGGGGGCTATTTTGGCCTGCAGCAGGTAGCCAGTAAATTTGGGTCAAGTAGTAGCAGATTGCCCATTTAACGTGAGCATATTTATATGATTATAACAACAAGCACTTTACAGCAGCTGGGGTTTCACACTGTGCGTGAAGCTATGTTAGGTGCTGGTGAAGTGGCCCATTGCCTCAGAGCTTCCTATCATGCATGGCCGTGCTGCTCAGCTTGGGTCAATGAGCATGGAAGAGAAGCAGGAACTTTTGGCATTTGTGCTGTAATCTGCAAGTTAAGTGACACAGGACATCTCTGTTACTGATACAAGTATTTATTCATTCTGAAGCAGATGCCTGTCTCAGCTTTCAAAAAAGGCCAAGTATCTACATGTTGGAGCAAGAGAGAGGCCTTCTTGTAGCTGTGATTATAGCTCTGGAAGCACAGGGATCTGTTTTGAGGTTGTGCACAAATACCTCACAGCTTGATTTGGATTTCTGCATTTCACCATTCATTCTAAAATAATGCTTATTTATCTAAATTTAATAGAATATATGAGCTATCTATATTATATAATAATGCTCTGTATGTTTGTATGTGTATCAAAAGCTGATTAACTTTGTAGTCATAAGTTCGCCGATAGCTATTTTAGGTGTGTTGTTGCTAGTTCTGTTATTGTTTCTGTTGTGATTTGTATCTTAGCAGAGCTGCAGCTATACCATGTTTGATGCTGATGGTTCAGTTTGCTGACCAGTTGTTCTGTTTCACATTCTTCTGAAGCTCTGGGACTACTGGGATACCGAGGAAATCATTTTGTTATTGTTTCCTGAGAACATCTGCGTTTTTGGAGATAGAAGGTTGCATGTGTGACCCCTAACTGCTCAAAATCCAGAAAGTTAATAAATAGCGCAAGGAATGAATTCTGAGAATGTTTGTTGTTTTCAAAGTAAATTGCATGGTTTAAGGGGGTTCTGCTGCTTCTATTTTAAAACTTGGAGATGACAATTCTGGCAGGCTTGGCTCCAGCTGTTTCTTGGAGGTAACAGAGGGCAAATACTAACTTTTCAAACTTTTTCCCAATGTTTTTCTGCAGAAGTTCTCTTACAAATAGGTTTGTTTTTTTTCTGTAACCGTACCAGCTAGATACTGAGCCCTGTCTGATGACTGCAAGAATGGTGTTCTGTAGGTTTCACACAAGCAACTCTGAACAGATTATACAACTATGCAATATATTTGCACTGAAGGCCAGAAACAGGCATCATCTGAAGATATTCCATGTTAATTACCGCAGCAAAAGGGAAAAGAGCATATGCTGATGGTTACCACCTTTCTCCCAGAACTTCACTCTAGTTGTGCTGTGTAACTATTGACCAACTTGTTCAGGTGTCCCAGTCCCAAACACATGAAAACATTTGTATGTGTGAGCCTGCCAAAGGCAGCTGGAGAGGCTGCAGAGGGGAGCATCGAACTCTTGCTTCAAGGGGCGAGGGACCCTAGAGCGATAGACCATGAGCAAGGAGCAACTAACCTGTTCTTGCACAACTCCAACCTGTGAGGGCTAAATTCAGCATCAGGGGCAGAGGGTTGGGTTTTTTTTCATCCTCATGTCCCATATTAGCCACCAGCTAGCAGCTCAGGAGTCTTATATCCTACTTGTCCCATATTTTTCTAAAGGCATTTCTGACTTCTTTAGGGTGCATCTGCAGGGCAGAACTGGGAAGCTATGTCTAGGTATTTCATAGCAATAGAAAATTTTTGATCCCAACTCAGACCTGTGAACTAGAAATAAGCTGTTCTTTGACACTTCACTGTTCTTTGACACCTCATGGCCACTCTGAGAAATCAACAGTATCCTAGTGACCTCTGCAGCAGTGTTGAATCCTCATCTCTGTTTTGCA
Source organism: Psilopsiagon aurifrons (assembly GCA_025447955.1). NCBI lineage: Eukaryota > Metazoa > Chordata > Aves > Psittaciformes > Psittacidae > Psilopsiagon > Psilopsiagon aurifrons. Next base: position 15,042 of record JAOEHY010040763.1, read on the forward strand.
GTGGGGGAGCTTGGACCTCTTGTACGGACGGGACCTAGCTGAAGTAGAAATGGTCATTGCTTTATAATCTGTCAGTCTTGCCCTCTGAAGGAGCTGAAGACTGCAGGTATAAGTCATGGATCAGAGTCACTGTCTCAGTCCCTCCTTATGGCAGGAAGAAAAGGCACAGCAAATCTTGTCAGGAGGAGAGGAGAAGTGTTAGAATGGGGGAATAGCAGGTACAATAATAAGCAAAAGGGTCTTTCTATCTATTTAGTACAGAGGATTTCAAACTAAGCTTGGTTGGCAGTCATCTAATTCATACACTTTAAGGTCAGGAAGCAATCGTGATATCGTTATTATCATCTAATCTGTCCTTCTGCATATCTCAGGCCAAGGAATCTCACCTAGTCATTTCTGCACCAAACCCATAACTTCAGTTTGAGATATAGCATATCCTGAGCAAATATGTCCATAGTATTTTTCTGATTAACATGAGCTGCAGCAGAATTTGCCTCTGTTCAGCAGTATCCAACCCTTTCAAACTTTGGTTTTGAAAAAGACTCTCCTAATGATAGTGCTCAAAGTAGAATTGAGATACCACTGCCAGCTCTTGTGTATTTAGCTGAGGCTAAATGAAGTCTCTTAACCTGGAAAGGTTCAGTATCTGCCTCTCTGTGCCCCAGAAAACAACACTGATTAGTTATCTTCTTTATTACCCTGCCTCCTAAGGGAGAGTGATTAAAGGTGCTGGAGGACTATCAAGTTCGTGCATTTTTTTCAGGAGTGATGAAAAATTTCAGGGCGTAGGAGGGGGGATATAACATTGTTCTAATAACTAGAAACGAGTTAGAAAAAAGCTCAAAAGACTCTGATCCTTCGAATTCCTGCTAGGCTGAGTCTTAACCTGCTCACTCCTGTGAATTTAACAGGTCTTCCTTGCTCCTCCACACACAGGTGAAGAGTGTAAAGTGTGATAAAGGAAGAGGTAAAGTGTGAGAGGAGAAAGGGGTAACATGAAAAAACTGGGTCTGATTTTCAATATTGCTTATAAGTGTTTTAATTAAAAACATTTTTATTTTTAAATTATTTATTTTCCAAAAATTGCAATTTTGCTGTTTGAGTGTTTTCTTGCCTGCATAAAAGCATAGAGTCAGCTCTGATCTCATCCATATCATTGGACCTGTGCTGCAAACAACTGAAGGTGCTGAGTTTTCTCCTTACGGCTATTCTGAAGTGTAGGCTACAGTAACTGGATTTGTAGCAGGGTTATTCATTGTTATAAAAGATCCAAGTGCTGAGCCTACGTGGTGTTCTTGATGAATTCACTCTTTCCACACCTCTTCACTGATGGTTTTGTATAGTCGGATCAGCTCAAAGGAAGGCAAACAGAATTCCAGCCCCAGTCACGGGACTGACGTGCTGATCTCCCTTTATGTGGCAGTATCCCAAGAGAATAGATGTGGTTAGATGGCTTGCAGTTTGTCTCATGTCAGTGAGGCAGACTAGGTGGTTTGAAGCCCTCTATTTGTGTTTGTAAGGCTGTGATTCCTCAGCCATGGTGTTTACATTGGCTCCAGTTGCTGTCTAATGCAGTGCAGAAAGCCACATGCTTATGTGATAAGCCAGAGAGAGGAGTTCAGTAGGAGATTTTGCAGCTGGGCAGGACATTTCAGTTTGAAGCTTAACTGGAGATAGAGCACTTAAGTGCAGTGGCTCTCTGTGATTGCCCTGTTAAAAGAGGAAAGACTAGGTTTGTTTGGAGTAATACTGCAGGAAGCTAAAGAGCTTCTGAATGAAGGAAGAGCACCAAGGCACTGCATATCCAGCTCTTTCAAAGTGCCAATCTTCAGCATTGTTGTCTCACCATTTGCCTTCAGTTCCTGGCAGCATGCTGCCATACCACTGACAGGAGGAAAAAACAATCTATGGTGGTATCTAGTGGTGATGCAGCATTGTCCCAGCTTTGTGCCACGTGGTGATATAGCTGGTGCCCCACAGAGCTGATTGCACCCCAGAGAACCTGATTCTGCAGCTCTCAAACAGCGGGGTTCACCAGATGGAGAAATTACCACCTGAGACTGCATTTTCCATTGTCGATTCTACATGGCAGAGAAGTAAGCAAGGTTTCAGCAGTAGTACTAATTAACAGGAGCTGTAAATCATTTCATGTTCTCTTAATTAGAGATCCCAGTTCTGTGTGGAATTTCCTGTCTGAATACCAAGGGGTGGAATAGAATTGGTGGTGTAAAACAGCAGGTGACAAGGCAGGCAGGAGCAGACAGCAAGTAAGAATGCAAAATTTCGTGGTACCCAAATACATGGAATTGCTTATTTCTACCTTACTATGGTGTCATCTGAAACCTAAGAAAGGCTCAGGGGACCACTGGACTACACAGCATAGGAACTAGAAGAAAGGATGAATGCTTTTAGGGGATCAGTTATAGAGTCATCTTCTCAAAGAACAGTGTCAGATAAAATGGGGAGCAGGTTTGTTAAAAACAAGAATATATGAATCATTTAAGCAAAGCTTCCAGCTTCTGAGTTGACAGTTTATGTTTACTGCCCACTTAGAAACTTTTTCTGATTATTTTTGATGTCCATTTTTGTTGGAACTTCTGCCTCTTTTATTCTTTCAGCCCCAATGCTAGGGAAAAAGAAATGAACAAAGTTGGATGAGAGTACTGTCGGGAGATCGCTGATGCTCAACATCTCCATTTGCTAGCTGATCTACCCTTGATCGAAACAATGCCAGAGCACAGATAAGACATGATTCTTGCATAAGATCAATCTGAGCTTGTTCATCTGTTATTAGAAGAAATTTGGTCTTAATTGCCCTTATGTTTGACAGATGAGACTGAAATCCTCTGCCTAATCTTAGAACAGATATAAACTGGTATTTGCATTATGACTATGCTTGTTACACAAGATAAAGAGGAGACTTCACAGGACTTCCTTCATTCTGATCTTGGTTACCAAAAATGAGGGTTGTGATTCATCATTTTGTGACATGGAAGCCAGTCTAATTTACTTGTTGTAAACTCCCTACTGGTATTGCAGTAAATGTTGTGGAGACTGATTTAAACTTACAATTCAATATTTAAATCTACTTAAAGCACTCAGCGCCTATCATGAAGGAGCCCACATCTGGGTTTGGCATCTAACACTGCTTCCGAAATACTCAAGTCTCAGCTGTCCCTATTATGGTGTGGCAAGATTTTCAAATAGCTGCAGTTCAGTTGCCCCTCTCCAAACCTATTCATTTAGTTTAGTGCCTAGAAGGAGAGTAGAGTTCCGTTCAATATATGACCTTTAGCTCTGTGTCCCCATGCACATGACAGGCTTTTCAGAAATTATGCCATTTAAGTGCAGACTTTAGTCACCAATTTGTTGAAGCTGGTATATTTTCACATGCAGGCATTTCAGAAAGCTTTAAATATGATTAACTTCAGATGATAGTAATGGAAGCTATTTCCCAGGATACTGGTGTAAATGTATTCATGACTACTTCCTATCCACATGCTCCTGTGCCAATATTGTCTTTCAAATAGCTTTTTGCCCTGGGCAGTGTAAGCCCTTTAATATATTTATACAGTGTGATTATACCTCTCTCTGTTTTCATTTTGAATTAGACAAGTTTTTTAGTATTCTGGTTCTCTGCTCTCCTCCTCATCTTAGCAAGCTCTTATCAGTTCATGTTCCTGTTTGAATTAATCTTTTTTGGATGTGTTGACCAAAACTGTGCACAGGCTGAGATCTCACCATAGCCAGATATCAAGATATTTCCATCTTCTGCAGTTTTCTCCTTGATACACACCAGCATCTTCTTTCCTTTTATGATGGTGCATGAGGCAAGTACCCTTTCACTATATTCAGAGTGTCTGTCTATATCCTAGATCACTTTCATACATAATTGAAGAGTTCCCTCATTATAACAGATGTATCTGTCCTGAAATGCCTGATCGTAAACTTTGTATTGTTACGTTTAATCTCATTTCTGTTACTCCAGTCCTCAAGATGAACTACTCCTTTCAGTATGATGTTCAAAGCTTCCTTTATATGCCCAGTTCCTCATAATTGTGTGCATTCAGCAAATAACCTTAGCATGTTCATTTCTGTGCCATGACCATTATTTAAAAATATGGAGAAGTATAGTCTTAATCATGTAGTCTTAATAAAAAAATTCTATTTGTGGCTGCTGTAGCCTAATATTTCTCTTAAAACTCAATGGCTATCTTCCTTTTAGCTTGGTTTTTACTTCTGTGTTAATATTGGTATTGGTCTCTATTTTAACTCCTTCCCAGGTGGCACCGTATTAAATGCCTTTTCTAATACAGGCAGGCTATTTTTTTTTTTGCCTTGATCTGTTGTCAATGAAATCTGTTGTCAATGAAATCTGTTAGGTTTGGTTGGAACAAACTGCCTCTTTTAAAGCTGGCTTCCATTCCCTTTTTTATCTTCTGCTTTTCACTTTTTCATTCCAAAAGTCTTACTGTGGTCAGATTCGGCTTTGTGTTTTTTGAAAGTAATTTTTACCCCTCATTAATAGAGTTACTTTATGTGCTGTTCTCCAGTTATGTAGTACCATTGCCATGTGAACCGATTCCTTTAAAGGCCTTGTGATGAAAACTAATTACATGTGTCAGGAAGGGAGCTTATCAGACCTCCTGATCTGAGCATAGTAACCTCTCCAAAATGTTTTCTTCTCTCATTAATGTTAATTTCCATTTCCACTCCCTCCTTTTCGTTATCTAGCCTGCCTCCTGTGCCCTTATCACTACGTTCTGCATCATTATTCTTATTAAAGAGCAATAGCATAGTATTCATTAGCTTTGGCACAGTGACTGTGTGTGTTAATGTTTAATTATCACCACAGCCCCACTTCCTTGCTCTTTCTATATGCATATATGACGTTTGCTTTAGCTCCAGTATGTAACATTACCACCAGAGGTTATTTCTGAGAAAGTTAGGCCCCATTGAGACCCAGCTTTCAGGGTTCACTAGTCCTGTGTTGGCTTTATTGAGCTTTTATCTTCAGTAAGAGTAGCGGAGAATTGAACAGTGAGACGGACAAAATAAACAGTCTCTGTAAGAAAGAGAAATATGACTCCTTTTGGTGCCTTAAACATCTGACTCAGGATGAAGCTAAACCTGCTTTGAAAATCAAAATATTAGGGTAGGATCCTTTCCTGTTAGGTTTACATGCTGATTAGGGCATACATAACAAAACTAGCATTTGGGAGCGAAGGGAAGAAGAGACTTCAGCACTTACGTTAGTACAGTGGCACAACTGTATTGCCACATGCTGTGCACTCTGGTGAGGTGGGAAGCATGAGGATAGGAGCTGGAGCTGGGCAGGAGTGTCCAATAGTGGGGAGAGGCACCCTGTGCAGATGAGGAGCCTGATGTGCCAGGGAGCTGTGGATGTGGTCAGGAGTCCCTTTTCACTCTTTCTCTGCTTCTTATCTCCTCCTGGTTCACCATGCATGAGGATACAGGACCTGCCTCTGCAGCATCCCGTGCTTGGCTCCTCATAGTAGAGGGTGAGAGCAGGAGAGGAGTTGTGCCAGGGTCTGTTTCCACTGCAGGGAGGGAAGAAGCAAAGCTAATGAAGATGAGAAAAGCAGGAACATGTGGGAGCTGCAGTTTGCATGAGAACTTTCCACACACACCTTAGGCAGGACTAGGGCAAGCACCAGAGGTCTGTGGCAGGTCAGCATCAGCTGTGGGGGGCAGAGCAAACAGCGTCTGTCTTTGGCACAGGGCAGCCAGCAACCTTCCATGCATTGGCAGTCCAGTACTGTTGGCTGATATTTGGTTTTTGCTCTTTGCTGGCTTTACATATGCAAACCAAACATCCACACTGGCACTTAGAAGAGACATAAACTTTGCTGAGCGTAGGCGCTCAGATTGTGACCTCTGTGGGTGTAACTGCCTGTAGGAATCTCCTCACTGGTTGAAGTCTTGGTGTGGATACCATCTGAGAAGGTAGGTGCCTGTTACAGACAGCTTTTGGCTGTAGCCATAGGGTTTATTGCTCATTTTCACAAACATGGTAATTACAAAGTGCAGTTTCCAGAAACATCCTAAGGCAGATTTTGGAGCAATGGAATAATATAGTATATGAGCAGTGTAAACAGATAAATTAGCACTTAAGTGTCTTCAATGCTCCATACTAAAAGTGAGAAGAGTAGGACCAGAGGAAATAGGTGGTTACTGGCAAAGGGTAACTCATAATATAGAATGAAACCGTAGAAGTAGGTGTTTCAGCAAGTAGCTGTTTTGATTATTATCTGAAAGGCAGATAATGTGTAAGCTTAGACTTGCCCCTTTCCCAGGTTTCAGGTTGTGTTATAATAGGCCTTTAAAAGCCTTGGCTTTCTGGTGACATGAAGAGGACAGCTCTACACAGGAGCACTGACATGGTCAGAGGAAGCATCTATATTCAGACTGATCTGGCAGATCTGTGAGTCTTCTGAAGAGATGGTGTATATGCTATAGTCTCAACAATTGCAGCCATCTGATAGTACTTTGTATAATCTGTACAAATATGCGTACAATTCTGTCTCTACACAAGGAAATGTACCTACCACAGGCAGCAGCCAAGCTTTATGCCATTCTCCAGATTTTTATTTGAAGTATGTCCCACATTTAAAATTGATCTTTTTTTGAGTTTTTTAATGTGGTTGCATAGTGGTGAGTGTGGTGCTGAGATATACATGTTCTTACAAGAAATGTGTGTTAAGGAGAGTGTCTGTTTTGAATAAAGTGAAATAAGCTCATGTTCTTGCATAAGCACCAAGAACATTCTTGATTCTCTTCTTCAAAACATACAGACTGTTTCTTCTCCTGAGAAGCCCAACAGAGATGTTCATCCAGTGCAAAAAGCACAAGGTTTTCTATGTCGTTGTACCAGCTATGTTCTACCTCCACTGAACATGCATTTGTATGTTTTGTGGTAGGCATGAGTCTTTGGGAGGGGTCAGGATGGAATGGGAGCACATGCCAGCACTCAGGGTATAGAAGGGCATGTGGTCCATCTGGCAGGGCAGACAACTGGAGGGTGTTAGTGCATTTGACACAACAGCCCCATTGCTTCACTGCACTTCAGGGCAGAACAGTGAGTTGGCTCTGGAAGTGGGACACAAGGTTGATCCAGAGTGCTTTGCTGTGCCTCCTCTGCAACAGGCCCTTTGCCAGCCAGCCCGAGCTGGGGTCTGGGTGGGAAGTCTTAAACAAAAGAAATAGGGGGGCTTTACTGGAGGCTTTGCTTTCATGAAACCATCAGCGCTCCTTATCCAGATTGATTTGTTTGTTCAGGCTCGGTTGCCTCCAGCAACACATTATTAGTGTGAACTATGGTGTATCCTGGGAGACCTGCAGGATTCCCTGCAAACCTTTTTGAGTTCTTGGTCTCCAAGGAGGGAGATACAGAATGGCATTTCACTCTGTTGAAGCAGTTGCATGTACATTGTTACTCTTCTTTGAAGATTGGTGTGTCTATTTAGCAATTGCTGTAGCTGGACTTCACAGTCTTCATCTTGCTTCTTTGTCTCAGTCAGTAGAATATACTTTCCCTGGTAAAGACACCAAGCTGTTCTGCTTTAAAGGCTGTATTTGAGACCATGTTTAGCTGAGGAGGTTTAAGCAGGGCTGTGCACTTGTTATCTCTGTACACAGAGGTCAGTCCTTGCTGATAGTAGACTTCAGGCTTTCAGGGTAAATCTGGCCTTAAGGTAAATACAGATTACATCTTTCATGAGCAGCTTTCTGCTTGATTTAGCATGGCTGCAAAAGCAGCAAAGACAGTGCCATGGATTAGCAACAAGGATGTGTACTCAGAGCTCTGCGAAGACCATACATCTCTGCTACAATCTGTGCCACTGCAGATTCTTTAGCACAAACAAGTGTACCCCGTGATGTGGTCAAACCCTGCAGGTATGCTTTCAATCTATGCTTGGTTCAAAATTACAGGACTCAGTGGTTCTCCTCAGAAATCTACTTCAGCTCCCTTGGCTGCTCTGTGTCCTGGGCTTGCAGAGACAGGCTTATATGTCACAGCATAGTTAAAACACCATGGAAAGCACTTGATTTCTTGATTAGTCACATATGTGTCCAGAGAGGGACAGCGTCAGATGAACCAACCCATAAGGGTCAAAGCAGGTTAGCTGAGAGGGGTCAGGGCTTCAGTACTTAGGGCATCAACACCAGATGGCATCTTAATAACAGAGCAGAGGCAAGGCACGTGAGCATTCCCAAGAGAGTGATGCTGTGGTAATGGGGGGCTATTGGGAGGGGGTTAAGAACATACAGAGAAGGTGCCTTGTGTGTGATCCACTTTCACCACAGAACACAGCCAGCTTATCTTGTGCATCTGATCTACCCAAGTATGAACTAATGGAGCAAACAGGTGTGAAGGGAGAAGGGTTTTGCCTGAGCCAGTAGCCCCTTGTCTGCTGGAAAAAAGGAAAAGCAGGTCAATAGGAATCAGCACATACCTCATCAGATTGCAGAGAGAGGAGTTGTTCTTCAGCAAGTAAAGCATTTGGGATTAACTCATTAATTCCCAGGGCTTGCTTCCGAGGAGATCTTAAGTTAAACAGCATGGGACCAGGTCCCATCAGGCTTCTCCTCCCAGACCTGAATACCCAGCTCAAGTGTCTCTTGATTTCTTTTTTCCAAGAAAGAAGTGAGGAGGAAGGAAATATGAGGTCAGATGGCTAGGCTACACTTTTTCTGCATCTGAATTCTTTCTTGGTATGTTAAGTAGTCAACAACTTTAATTAACATGCACTAGCCCATCCCCTACTTTCAGAGAAGTTTCAGGATGGCTCTTAAGCCTCCTGGCTGTCAAGTACATTCTGAAGATAAAAAGAGTCAGCAAAGGCTTCCTGCTGAAAGGCAGCTTTGTTTCAGGTATGATAATTGTAAATGATACTGCCTTCTTACATGCTTTTGCAGTTTTGAGGAGAAAAAGCTATTTTTCACTTGCTAATTTTTGTACACTTCTAGAAAGACTTCATATTCTTTCTCAGAGGTGACTGTTAATTCATGATGTAGAGGTTATACTTCCGTTAGTGAAGTCTGTGCAGTGCTCTGGGATCATTTTGGTTGGAAGCTGCCATATTATACGTAGATAATATCATAACTGAGATCATTCTTTTCCTCCAGAATTGCCAGCCTTACACATTTACTAGATTTTTAACAAAGCACTCTTAATACACTTTCTGAGCAGCCCAACAGCCTGTCTGTTGTACAGACTGCGCTGAAACACCATCTTAACGAAGCTGGGTAAAACTTCTGTGTGGGCTTCATCCAAATTTGTAGTGCTGTCCAGGATTTCTTTTTCTGTGTTACAGGACTTTATACACTTATGACGCAGAGACATTCTGGGCAGAGACACAATTTTTCTTCAGTTGCTGAACTCTCTAAAATCCATCAACTATCTCTAAGAAGTGTTCTTTCATCCATAAACTCCCTTTTCTCTTCCTCCATATCAGGATTTTTTCTTTTTCTTATTTCCTCTTCTGAGTGCTGCATCACTTCTGTTCCTTTCCAATTTAAGGTAACTTAAGTGTGATGCAGACGGCTTCAGCTTGTTCCTCATGGGTGAATCTGCTGCATCTTGTCTTCTGGCTGTGAAGGTAAAAAGGATAAAGGGGCTGTCATTCCCCTTTATTTGGCAGAAGACCCCTCTGTGTGCAAAAAAACTTCTTCATATTCTGCTTAAGAACTTAAATTGCTATTTCTTGACTGGGTAATTACAGTAGCACTGTTGCAAGGTAGTGAAGTAGTGGTACTCTTTGAGAAAATGCTTCCCAGTTCTAGCAGTAGGTAATGCTAAACTGAAGTGTCTTGCAGTGTCATTTGAATTTCTTCAGTGATGATAATTTTTGCACCTTACAGTAATATAAAACGGCAGTGGTTTTCCAGCCATTTTCTCTTTCTATATTGTGCTCTAGGACTTTGAGTCTTGTATCTGGATTTCTACTGTTGCATAAGAAAAGTGTGTTGTCCTTAAAATTCAATTTTCTGGGTGAAAATGTTATGGATATTTTCATTTTTCAAAATTCATTAAATTATTTCCTATACTCTAACACCATGACTCTAGTCCCACTTAATTTAGCATAGATTGGGAAAATGCCACTCAAATCAGGCAACAAGTTTTGAAGGCAACTGATCACTACACTTAATAGTATAACCACTTACAGTGCTTCGTGCAACATTCTAGAGAGCCACATAATACAGGCAGATTTGCTAGAGTCTCACCAAGCCTGTCACATACCCAAATGAAAGTGTAAAGTAAGTTCTTGTGCCATTTTTAATCTAACTGCATAGTAATTGTCTGGAGGTATATAGTCCTCAAAAATTTTCCTCAAAAACTTAAGAATCTAGCACTCCTTTTTTATTCCTTTAGTTTTATTGTTTTAAAACCCCTTCAACTCAGAAAATCACAGCTGTTTGGAAAATGCTATCTTTTACATTTTTTCATATAAATGGTGTTGGCTTTACAATGTGTTCAACAAATTTGGTTTCCATATTGACTGCGTACAACCAAAAGGAAAGATGTTTAAAAAGAGGAAAACATGATCTTGAATATACAGCAATATTTAAGGTCTCTAAGCTATATGCTGAATCTGCCAGTATAGTTTATTTTAAAGTAAATTTCAAGTTAACATATGTACAAAACAGTGAACAAATAGTCAAAACAGGAATTCTGTTGAAAAAGAACTGCTAGAATCACTAAGGCAATGAACTATGGCTACAGCATGTGCGTTACTGTTTCACTGTCCTCGGTGATGAATAGCAGGACTGTTGATAATTCTCTTTACTACTAGCACTATAAGGATAAAGTCATTTTTAATTCCTGTGATAAGACGGTGGGAACAGTGAAGATCCTCCAACATAATTTTCTACTCTGTTTTCTCCCGCAGAAGTTTGAGTACAAAGGCTGCCTTTATCAGTTTTGTATTTATTTTCCTCAGCTTCTCATACTTTATGATTTGGCTGTGAATTTTAAAGAGCATAAAATGGCACACAGATTAGAAATTAGCACCCTTTGTGTCCTATTGAAAGCAGAGCAGCCCCTCCTCCTTAGGCACTGCAGAGTTCTTTGCTAATAAGGCTGTCTGAAGAAGTCTTCATTCAGTTTCATGTTCCTGGGCTGGAGAATTTATTTGGCGACATCATCGGTTCAGACCATGAGCTAGACAAATCATCCATGATGCCTCAGATGTGAAAAGCCTTTGTTTGGCTTCTTGCGTTCTTAACACAATTAGGAGCTCCGCAGCTCATCTCCTTGGGCAAGGTGGGATCATGCCATCCCTTGGTGCAACTACCGCTCTCAGGGTGAATCACTTGGAGCATCCCTCAAGTGATTCAGTAGCATTTAATTTTAGCCATGTAACTCCCTGAGTGGCCGATGAGGATAAACCTAGTAACACGCAGTTGCCATAGTCACTCTGCAGTGTCTGCTGGCAACCTGCTAGGAAATGTAATAGGTTAAATTTCCTCTATGTTAATGTAAAGAAACTTGATTATGCAATATGTCTGTCATTAGGGTGACTAAGGCTTTTCTCAACCTTGAAACATCATGGTCTGGATGTTCACCACCTCTTTTTTATGACCAGGAGTAAGTTACAATAAGTGTGGCTTCTGTATATCATTGCAGACTCCACATGAGTTGTTGATTTAAAAATCACCTTCTAGTTGTTAGAAATAATACCAAATAAAGCAGGCAGCTTTTTGCAGTAGTCATTAAAGCCTTGGGAGTTGTTTCACAGATACGTTATTTCTTGAGCATGTCAGACTTTCTTTGCTCTAGAACAATGAAAGGCCAGAGTTCTAAATTGCATTTCTTCATCATAAATCCTAAGGATGATGCATTTACTTTGGCACTGGTTTTGCTGCTGCTTCAGATTTGTTCTCGATCCCTTGGTTTTACTGCACTGGTCAATTCATTACAGTCAGGAGATAAGATTTCAGGTTTCTTCCTCCAGGCACTGGATGAAGCCTTTCCCTTTTCTGTGCCTTGAAGGCAGTGAAAACATGCAGCAAGTGAGCCAGGGTGGTCCCTCATTCTGTGTGTGTATGCATATAATTATTTATGTATGTGTGTGTGCATGTATACATGCTTTTATTTATAGGTTCTTGCAAGACATCAAACCAAAATCTTACTCATGTTTTCTGTTGGAAGGGAAGGCTGAGCATCACACAAACCCAACCCAATGGCTGTTGAATTGGATAGAGCTTAACGCTGCTGTTAACACCTTTGTCCAAACCCTGGCTTTCTGGCACACCCTGCCACCCTTTATGCGCACCAATCCAGGAGCCCTTGGCCCACAGTGCAGATTGCTTCACATCACCAGGAGAAATGTTTTCTGTCAGGTGGCATCCAACCAGTGTATGAAGAAAATAACATGCTCAGACTCTTCTGAGCCAGCCTCGTCTTCAAGGAGGGCACAAAGCTTCTGCCTGCAACTTGGAGTCAGAGAAGGGCTTGGTTGCATGTGACCTGTCATCCGAAGGGGTCTATTTCTAACTACAGCAAGGTTGGCATGGATTTGAATGGCAGGCATGGTTAGGGCATACTTAGGGGTGAAGGAAGCATCTCTGAAAGTTCCCAGTATGAGAACTGGACCAGCTAGGCGGTAGTCTGTGACCTGTGAACTTCTCTACACACTCTCCTTCTCAGACCTTAAACGCTTACTGGCAAAATAGCATTTCTACCATATGGAAACATGTAACAAGCAGAAACCCATCTGATACCATGTCTCAGAGCTCCTAGGTCTTAGTAGGTTTGTCTATTCATTTTTTCAGTCATGAGAAGCTGAATTTAGGTCTGACTACTTGCCTGGATTAGGCCATGTATTATTATATAGCTGAGGTTTATCTGGCTGTTCCTCACAGTGTATCTTGATGCCTTTCATTCCTTATGTGCTGTTTTACTTTGAATGCATCCTGGCCTAAAACATCTTGTCCTGCCAGGATGGTGCTCCAGAAACCTGTTCTGGGCCACTGAACTTTAATTTTGCCATCTCCTCCCAAGAATAGGATCCTGGGATAGCTTCTGTTCAGATTGCTGATTGCAAGATTAATTATAA
>JAOEHY010040763.1:28969-44458 GCA_025447955.1 Psilopsiagon aurifrons
TCCAATCTAAACTTCCCCTGTTTAAGTTTGAACCCGTTACCCCTTGTCTTCTCACTACAGTCCCTAATGAAGAGTCCGTCCCCAGCATCCCTGTAGGCCCCCTTCAGATACTGGAAGGCTGCTATGAGGTCTCCCAGCCTAACAGGCATTTTGAACAGTTTATTCTGTTTTTTCACAAAGGCTGTTGAGAGTCTTTGAGGTGTTCAGCTTAGAGATAACAGCAGCGCTTTAGCACATATATTTTTTTGGAAAGGAGATTTCCTTCCCCCCTCACTCTCCTCCCCAAATCTGATTCTGCTCCTAATTTGAGTTAATTTATGTACACATTTTTAAAGTGCTTTTTTTACCAGGCAGAGGGTCATGGGACTAATACCACATGAGGAAAAATGCCCTCTGTTTCCTGAGAAACAAGTTTGTTTCAGTATGTCCACAACATCCCAGCACCCCATGCAGCACTCTGTTGTGGTGGCCAGATTAATTATGGACTTTAATTGGGGGCAAGAAACAAAGGAGGGAGTCTAAGGGAAGATGACTTCATCTCCCTGCTCATCTTACATTGCTGTTTCGCACAAAAAGTTTGAGGCAACAGGCAGAACAGCAGACAAAATTATCTACATAAAGGTTTCCCTCAGCCGAGGAGAGGGAGGATGAAATGAGAAAAGAGCCATTGTTCATCTGGAAAGTCACAAGAGCAGGTCTGAGTTTTCATCTTTTCCAGCCAGCATGTTTGTTTAAGCTTTACACCTTTAAAAGTTTTTGTTCAAGCAGTTTGCCCTTGGGCTAATTTCTCCCTCTCCTTCTGCCCTAGCCTCAACTTGCTGCAAGCCTGGGAATTTTTTGCCTCTGTGAAACAAAAAAGTGTTTTTTCTTACACTGGTAGAGAAAGCCCTATCTGCTATATGAAGCTGTTACAGCAAAGTACAGGAGGGAGATGAGCCGTGACAGCGTTGCCTAAGGGACAGCTTTGTGGTTGGCAGTCCTGGGGGTATTAGAAGACTAATGTTCCAGCTCTGCTATTAATTGTTTGATTTCAGATGGGTAATATAAACTCAGATTTGCAAAGGCCCAGATGGACAGCCTGGTACAAGGGGGGACAGTGTGTGTCCACTCTTAATATGGGTATTTTTTTCCCTCAGAAGAGGTGTCTAACTGCTGATTCCACACCCTCACTGCCAACACAAACACACCCGGTCAGTGAGGCAGTCATGTATCTTCTGCAGGCTGGCAAGCACCAGTTTTGCTTTATGCTGTTCTGAACCTTTCCTACCTGAAAGACTCCTGTACAACACAGTTGTCCCTACGGTACCTGGTCATTCATTCCATCATCTAGTCCCCACTTTATCATTTAATTCACACTCAGCTATAGACCAAAACTCAGAAAATCATAGCTTGGTCTTTCCTTGTTGATTCTACTTCTTGTCATGCTCCACCATTCAAACCATAAAGCCATTTACCTTCTGCAGTTAATTCAGTGTACTTAAAATTATAGACTTAATATATAAATCTATACTGATTTATATTAATGTTTAAATGTCAAATCAATAATTTATTTGTGAGCCAAATACTTTCTGGCATGATTTCCAAATTATCCAGATAACCTTGCCTTCAAACAATCTGTTTGTTTTCCTTAGTGTGTCAAAATCCCAGATACATTTTGTTTCTCCATAGTAACCACTAAGGGGAAACGAGAAAAACCTGAGTAACCCTAGAAATGTCACAATGAAGCAGAAGGATGCTAGCTGTTTCTCAGAGACACAGACAGTTTGTCCCTGTGGTTTTCAGCCTTACATCCAAACTGCTTGGGGCAGGGGTGAGGCAAGGGCAGAAACGACATAGGCTAAAATGGGACATTTAGGAAGACCCAGAAGTGTATTTGACAGGTGGAGCACTCTGTCTTGATGATCCTGGCTGGTGGGTAGGTTAGGTTTCCTTCTTTCGTTTGGCTTTTACGGGAAAAACTGACAATAACTTCCTGGATCATGAAGTCAAATCCACTACTATCACAAATAGACATATCCTGTTATCACCATCATAAATTTGTCTTGTTTGGTCTTTAAAACCAATTATTTATTGGATTTTTATGCCTTTTATTTCCCTTCTGTAAGACTGCACTCAAATCTCATTTACTTCCAATGATCAGAAACTGCCTTCTAATTTTTGTCCTTCAGTTTGAGAGAGACATAAGAAAATATTTCCAAGGAGGTACAAAAATAGGGAATAAAAATGTCTGTCTTCTTTAAAATGTGGCAAGTACTTTGCATCTAAAAGTTACCTCTGTATTTACTCAATCTGAAGTAGATCCAAAACAGTTCCCCTGAGGGAACAAAAGAAAATCCCGGTCCTAAAACTGTCTGGTGTCTGAAGAGTTAACTGGACCCGGTGATTCAACTGATGACAAGGGAGCAGCCTGCTGCCTTTCTTGCAAGGTGATCAGTTGGAATGTTTTGGGGTTTGATTTGGTTTAGCTTTGCCCCCAGAAGGTAGGTTTTATACGAAAGAGGAAAAAGCAAAACTTAGTTTATTTGTTTGGCAGGGTTTAACACGAGGTATCGTGCCCGTTCAGCCTGCTGCTCCCAGCCTTTCTTTCTGCCTCCCCCTTCTGCTTTCCTGGGAGTGCCTGATCTGAACGTAACCTGCACATTTTTTCCATGTCTATGCCCTGCCCACCCTGCGGAGTGTCGAGGGGCTGATTGGCAGGCGGGGAGCCACGGCTCCTGCTCCAGCACGCAGGATGCATACCTCCCTACTCGGCTCCCACGAAGGCAGCCATGGACAAACTCGGGCAGAGGCAGACAGCCCAATTGACGTGCCTGCAGCTGGCACCGCCAAACTGAAGTTATCTGAGCCCCGGGTAAGTGCAGCAAGGAGAGAATCCATTCATCCGAGCGCTCTGGATGTAGTATCGGTGGGAGGAGGAGCATCTAAACTTCATTTAGAAGGAAGGTACTCTAACAGCAGGGGCCGTAAGCGGTGGGGTCAGGTGGGAATATGGGAGGATGACTGATGAATGAACTACAGAGAGGGAAGACTGGGAAAGACATTAACTTTCTTCCCATGAAGTCCAGGGGAGCCTTGAACCCCATACCAGTGATTTCGGAAAGTTTTACTTACAGGAAGAGTTTGATGCTGTGAACAATGGTAGGATGAAGCAGAGGGCTGGCTTTTGGTCCTCCAGGAACAAGTAATTAAAAAGGGGGTTTCAAGTTGTATGTATATAACTAAATCAGCACGTAATGTCCTCCTGCACCTTATTCCTAGTGGCTGCTGCACTGGTACAAAAGCACCGTGTTTTAAAGCTGAGGAGGATGTGGGGGAGGAGGGCTTCTTGGTTCCTGAACTTTCGTGGGAGGTTGTTTCTTTTCTGATCCCACAAGGAAAAGTAGGCTGCTTCCTTGTTGATAAAAGCTTCTGTGTAGTATAAGAAGATAAACTGAAACATAAAAAAAGAGCTATGTGAGTTTTCTCCAAATATTGCTGATGGAATAATGGAAATCTCTCTCTGTGCCTGCTGAGGTGTTCAAGAAGGGGAAGGTTTGGAAGCAGGTTTTGCTGTGAGATTAACAGCTCTGAGCTGCTCTGTATAGAATTTCAGTGGGTGAGTGAGCAATTCAGATTGGTCAAGTGCTGCATTGTTAGGGGACTTCAGTGTTCTGTGTTTGTTGAAAACATAAGAAATGCATTGCCATGGTGTATGCAGGAATAAGCAGCTGGATTTACACATAAGCACGTAATTTGGAACTGAGTTCTGCAGTGTAGAAATCAAAATTCAGCTTTTTTGTGATCTACGAGAGATGATAATTTGATAGAACTCTTTTTTTCTTCCTCTGTTATTTTTAAGTAGCAATTTGTACTGCAGTATTACTATGTGTAGGAGCGTGTAGGTCTGATCACTTTTGAGATCAGGTTGTGTGAGGACATCTTCACAGATATGATTATATCTGGCATCCTGAACACTGGCCTGACTTTCTTTGTAGCTTTTACTTTCCGTTCTTCACAGCCAATTCTGAAATGCTCAATTCGACCTCAACTTTCCATACTTAATCTAGTTACATTAATGTTTTTCTGTGAGGAAGCAGCACTAAAATTCATGCAGCTATTTCAAAATTCATCACACAACAGGAGAGTGAGATGGAGCTACTTAAATAACCATTGCTGGGTTTTTTCCCATGCAGATTAAAAGGTCAAAAAGATTTAAATCGATCATGTAATTGGAGCTTCTGCATATCAAAAACCATAGAACACCCCTGATTTAGTCCCTGTGAGAACTGAAGTCTTTCCAGCCCTGAAGCAGTCCCATGTCATGAGATTTCACTGCATAGAGTTTTTGGTAAATCAGTTCCACGGTTAATTGCTTTTGCTATTAAAACTCTGCATGATTTCTAATATCAATTTCACTGTGTTATGTTCCAACTATCACATATCACTTATTAAATCACAGCAATTTTTCTTTCATAATTTTCTGTGTAGGAGCTTACGGACTGATTGTTCCTGAATCTCCTGCAGAGCAGATTAAATGGAGCTTTTGTGTTTTGCTGTGTGGTAGGGGTTTTTATTCCTTTATAGTTGTTGGGGATCTTTTCTGAACCCTCTTCAGTTTTTCTACATCCCTGAATTGTGGACAGAAGATCGGGTCGTACTGATCCACCAGGAACCAGGCCATCTACATACACAAGTGGAATGACTTCCCTTCTGCTTCATGTTTCTCTTTTCCTTAATACTACCTCAATTTTTTAGCCTTAGAATTTCACTAGAGGTGATAATCATCCAAATCTTTTCCAGAATCACTGCTTCTAAAGGCACCCTCCATCCCATACCGTTGCCCTACTTCCCCGGACCCTCCTTACCTGGGTGAACTCCATGCACATTTTCCCAAAGTACATACTACTGAACTCGCCATTCACAGTAAAACACATTTACATATGACAGTAAACAAGATGTACAGAATTATTTCAGTCTAAAAGTAGCTCTTACTAGCTCAGTGTAGCAAGAGAGTCTCCCTTTTGTCTCTTCAGCAAAATTGCCGCTCACAAATACAGGAATTCTGCTTTACGACTCTTTTATCTGCCTCATCACGCAGACAGCAGACTGCCTAACCAGCCCAGGAGAGTCTTCACTGAGTGCTGCAATCTGCTTGGCATCTGGCCATCCAGAGACAGATATGGCAATCTGCTTTCCAGGTGGTCCCTTGCTAGGAAATGAATGAAGTAAGGTAGAGGAAATGAATCAACCTGAACTTTCTCCTTTCCAAATTTAAGCCAAAGTCCAGAGCTTTTCCAATGCCAGAAGCTGTTCAGTTGAGCTTAGCTTATTGTCTGTTCACAGCTGCCTCAGCATGTACAGGTTCCAGCTGGGACCAACAGAGAATCATTGAAATGTTGTCAGGAATGCTGATCAGGAGACTTTCTGTCCTGACCTGAAGTTCAGATAACTCTCATGAGAGCTCCTGTTCTCAGGAGATGTTCAGTGTGCTTTGCAGGCCAGAAAGATGATAAAGAAACACTCTGACTTCAGTGTATTTATATGGACATAGTTTACAAGCTACTGGAGTGGGCAGCTGCTGCAGGCAAGATCCTTGATCCTCCAACCGAATCAAAAATAAGGCGGCTCTTGGCTGAAAAGGAAATTGCTTTGTCTGCTGAACATTGTTCCCTCCATTTCTGTACCCTGGCATTACAGTAGTGAGAAGGGAAGTAAGAGGCTAACAGTTAATATTTTTTCTTTACTTTTTCCTTTTTTTTTTTCTGTCAAAGATAATTTAAAAAATGTTTTGCCTATCACAAAAGTAACCAGAAGCTTTCAGCTTGGACAGCGAGTTTTAGGCGTGGAGTGAATAAACGTGTATACTCCAGTGCTGCATGTACATAAGAAGGCTCGATGCTGAGAGCCAAAAGTTAGTTTAAAAACACAGGATCCCAGTAGCTCCTCCTCCTCCTAAGTCGACTCTGAATTTACAGAGGGTAATGCTACCAATGCTATCTATATTTATTCTTTGTGCTTGGGAAGTGTTTGCCATTTCCATTAAATGACTTGCTAATGGTTCACACTGTAACATGCTGTGTGGGAGAAAGAGAGAAAATATGCAGCATTAGTTCTTGCTGTATGTTTAAGTTGCAAAACCACCTTTTAGCATTCCTGCTGAGCCGAAGCATCCTGGAGATGACTGCAACTGAGCACAGTCGTGTTTTCTCCAGCATTTTTGGTGGGCTCAGACGGATGCCAGTTCCAGGCACATTAGGGTTTTAACCTGTTTGGTGCTTGTTGTTTTGGTCTATTTCGGTTCCGTAATGAGAACCAAGGCTTGTCTGGACAAACAGATGCTCCATTGGAGCACCCTGCGTGAAAGTTAGCCTGCACCCCGCGCACTTGGACCGCTCTTGCCACTGCCTTTCCCATTCAGGGAGACGCCATTTACCCCCGTGCAGCAATCCTGCCCCTTCCCTCGCAAGCAGAGGGCAGGCAGGGGTTAACATTCCTTCCTGTTCATTCATGCTTGCCCGTCGCCTGTGGCCAAGCAGGGGGGGCGCAGCCCCAGCGAGGCAGCCTGTCCCGGAGACAAAAAGCGCAGCACAAAGAAGAGACTAATCAGGGATAAAAGTTTAAAGAGGGGGGACATCATCCACTTAATTTATGTTTTAAGTATGGGGCAGAGAGGAGAAATAATTTTGGCTTCTCCTAAATGATAGTTCTCACAGGAGGAGATGGGGCATAATTAGGTTTTGCTGGGATTCGGTAATTGCTTCCTGATGCCTGCTGAAACTATTTCCAAGGACCGTGGCTCACCCGCAGGAGCGTGTGGCACCGTTTTTACCTCAGTATAGTCGGGTTACTGCCATCTGACAGCTGCTCGGATCCGATAATGAAAGAGTTGGGTTTCAGTTTGCATTATGGGTGAACCAATTTTCATACCCAAAATCATCAGCACAGTTGACCCCAAGGGAGATTTTTGTTCAGAGCTCAAGCAGATTTCACCACGTGTTAAGTAGTTATCTTGTTTTCTAAGGTCACCCCCTTTATTGTGGTGCACAGATGATGGGGAAATTTAATGGGGAGGATCTGAGTTAGTTGCTGAGTTAGTAAATACAGGATTTAATCTTCCAAGCTGTCAGCATTTCTAGAACATTATTAATTCTGGTTCAAATAAACATACTCCCAGTACAATCTCTTTCCTTGTCCCAAGCAGAGACATGCTTTCATTAAGGCAGAGCAAGTGCAGAATTCTCCTTCATGAATTCAAGCGCTCATATGCATAACAAATCCTACAAGAAATGCCATTTCACATGAGATGTTAAATTCAAAGCTTCCCATGAGGTGCATGTTCTTGTCCACATGACTGGCCTTTTTATTTCCATTGTTTGACCTTGATGTGACCTCGGTGAGTGGTACCAACCTGCAAACCTGGGAGATGCAGCACAAAAGACCAGATTGCATCATGTTTCCAAGCCCCTGTAGATATTTCTTCTAGACTTGTTAACCTACTAGGCTGCTGATGGTACATTTTCATCTGACACCTATTTCTGATTCTTTGTGAGTAGTTTATTCACTGTACCCAAGTAAACCAGTGGGGAAAAAAATTCCTCACCCCACATTTCCATGATGTACTGAAACACCTCTGCAACATTATCTCATGAAGAAAAAAACCTTTTTTCCTAGGGAGTGATCAACTAATTTCTTGAAATTTTCTAATATAATGCGTGAATATAAATATAACATAAACAGTTATAATGAGGCAGTCATTCTTGTCCATAGCAGTGTTGTTCTTGAGCAGATCCTGTCAAATCTCCTCCAGCAGTCAGTGCCACTATATAATAAGATGCCGCTTTAGAGTGCTTTAATTACCTGTTAAGTGTTTGTTGCCATTCATTTCTTGAATGTCCATTTCATCCCTCTAAAGGAATACATTAATAATTATTTTTTCCTTTCATAGTGTGGGTAGCTTTCTTTTCAAGCTCAGTAAGTCCTCGTATTATCTTACTATCCCACTCCTCGGTTCTGTAATCCCTGTTGTTTCCTTCAGGCAGACCTCAGTTCTTTCAGGGCTCTTCTGCAAAATCTCACATGGCCCTTCAGAAAGCCTTGCTTTGTTTACAGGGTACAGCAGCTGTGGGGGCCCTGTTGTTTTCCTTCACATCAGTCACATTCTGTGCTCAGCTCTTGTCTCTCAGCTGCCACCAAACCAGCTATGCAGTTTGGTGATACAGGCAGTAAGGTTTCTTATCATACTGTCAATCTCCTTTTTGATTTTTTTATCCCCTAATCTTGTCCTGTACCCTGAAGACCTGCTAGGTCTTATCCACTACTCAAGAATGCAGAAGTTTATTTCCGCTTAGCTTTCTGTGTTGTATTTCATAGTGGGATTGCCATCCAGCCCCTGTACCCTCCCTGATTCCTAGTGACTGCTGCCCCAGGGCAGAAACTTTCAGGATTCCTTGTTCATCACTTTTAAAGCTGACAACTTATTCTGTCATGTATATATGCATATGTGCTTGTGCATACAGCAAGGGGCTCACTAACTGATACAGCTGACATTTGGGGTCTCTTGTTTACTTCTCCACAGAATTATTTTAATGTTTTCCGCAACTTCTTTCTATCTTACAAAGAACAAGAGGTGACTTCGCAAAGCCACTAGCTGAATTCCTCCCCCTTTGCACCCCTATTAAAAGAATGGGGAGCATCATTCGGGGAAGAAAGAGGACATATGGCAAAGACTAGGTGGTGATGGGGGGAGCTAAAACTTAACAGTAAGAAAAGAAATCAGCGTGTCTGAGAAGTTACGCAGGACTAGTGTAAGGGAATTTGGACAGTGTATACCCTGTGTTCTGCCCCCAAGCAGAATTGTAACTTACAGGGAAGATGCTTGCAGGAGATGGGAAGATGGGAAGTTACAATTTGTGCATAAAGGGAGGAAGTACGGGTTTCCTCTTCACTTCTCATCATGAAGTGCTGTGATAACATCATGAGTTATTTCTTTCCATTCTTCATGCATGAGTCTCTTTTGGTCAAACTCTCACATTTAACAGTGAGACCTGTGCCTTTCTGTTCACTGTAACCACATCAGCATGGCCCAAGGCCGAGAGGAAGAAATTACTTGATGGATCATTTCTGTTTGGCTGCTGCTGTGGAGTGACCCTGAATAATCCTGTGTAACGTGGTAGCTCCACACACACGCAAAAAAAAGAGAAACAAAACTCCAAATGACATAAAATAGATAGCAGCCCTGTATTCGGTTCTGTTGATTTCCTGCAATTGTGAATTGCTGCACAACAGCTGCGCTTTTATGGTGGGAGCCTGGGCTGGAGGAAGGGCTGCACTAAGGTTGTCCCAAACCTGGAACAGATGAGTGTGCAAAGGGAGGAATGGCCTCCTCAATCAGAGCAGTATGTTGTAAAAGAAGCCATTCCCTCATAACAGCCTCCAGGGCCGGTCAGCAGCTACCCTGAGTTTGCAGATGACATGCTGATAGCAGCATGAGATAATAACAGGACTCAAACTGGATCAGGGGGCCGTACAGCAAGATCAGTTACCTAAAATGTGGTTGGATGAACAGGCTGGCAAGATTTCTATTTTCTGACATCCTTGTGAGTCCTTCTGTTAAATGCATGTGAAGGGTGAGCTAGGTCAGCTCCCTTAGTCTCCAAAGTTGGTTGAAGTTGTGCTTGTCAGACTAGCAGGGCCAATACAGCTGTGCTTTTAGAAACACTGTCCATGACAGCCCATGTAATATCACCATAGTTTTCCTAGACAGGCAAAACCTAAGAACAGTGTTACTGTGAAGGAGGCTGAAGTTAGCTTGCCACCAGTGGGAATGTTTCTTCTTGCTAAGTCCTGTCTCTGTAAGCCATTTTGCTCAGAACACATCTTTAAAGGTCTCAAGGGGTGAAAAACAGCAACACAGCACCCTGATTCAACCCTGCAACTACTTTAGCAACAGCATAGTATGGATTTTGAAGACAAAATATTTCTAGAATTAGTGGTGCCTAATTATATTTCCAGAATAAAGTGGTGCCTATCTGACTGTAACAAGCATGTTTCAGTAACTACTGTGACAAGAGTTTGCTTTCCAAGATCTTGGTAACTGTTTGGAAACTACAGGGTTTTTTGGTATTTTTACTCAATGCAAAGCTTTTCTTGTTTGGGATCTCTGAGCAACCTACTTTTGTTATCCCAGTTCCTACCTAAGGTCCTTCAGTTGCACAGTTAAAATACCAGGTATAAATAGTCCTTGTGCCCTTACAATCCCAGGGTGAGGAGCAACTATATGCTCACCTTACCCTTCTGGAAAAACTCCCAAATCTCTTTCCATTTTATAAATGTTCTCCAGCTCACCTTACTACACAGTCTTGGTGTTACAAGCTTTTCTTTGTCCCAATCCTTTCTGCTTATTTGAAGAAAAATCAGGCATTAAATACTTGTGTTTTTTCTAATAAAATAATAGGGTTATTTCTGTATTTTGTCTTTGTATAAGAACATGTCTCCCTGATAATATTTTTTGATGTTCCAACAAGACAGATGCATTAAAAAATAACTTAATTTTAAATCATTCGTTCATATGACAGTTTTCATTGAGAGCTGGAAAGATATATTCCTTCTATGATCAGTTTTGCCAGTTAATATCAGGTCAGTCTTGGCAGAGGGAACCATGCCATACACTCTCTCTCTCTCTTTATCAAAAACAGTATCTGTCATACTTGGATCTCAGGCAATTGCTGAATGGCACTAGAGGCCTTTTTGGCTTACTTCCAGTATTTTTGTGGAATCTTTCTTGCTTGTAAATAATGTGGACAGTGCTCTGTTTCTCAGCATATGGGAGGAACAAACAGGAAGATACAGATACCCAGCATTTCTCCTTGCAGTTTACAGACAATCCTGTACTTAAGCATCCAGTCTTAGCTGTTTACTGCAGCTTCTCCACTTAATTGCTCTCCTCGATACACCTACCTGCAAGCAGCCAGTGCACAAGGACATTCCTTGGCGCACATGAGTTGTTTTGCTCAGCCAAGGGCCACAGCTTCTACTGTCTCTAATTAGTACTCCCTTGCTTATTCCATTTATCCTGTGTGGTCCCTAGAAAGCCCACAAGCTGTCACATGAGTTATCCTAGCCTATTCATCAAATTGACTTGACAACAGCCATTAACACTTTCCATTACATTAGTATTTTTGCTTTTCTACAGAGAGAAAACTTGTGGAGCAGAGGGCATAAATTGCTAGCTGAAGGTCACTTTGTCAATCATAGAGTTCATATCTGCACCTGAGCCTTTTACAGCCCATTCCTTTGTCATATCCTTTGCATCATGCCTGCTTCTCAAGCACCTGTAATTATGAGGATGGGGGTGTTGCTTTGGCAGGCCAGGTGGGTCAGGCATCCCACTTAGGTCAGGCTGTCCTTTTTGTTTTCTAACACCATTTCCAGGCAATTGCCCTTGGTCCTTTGTGTCAGGTGTCAAATACCCCCCAGGAATTAAAAAAAAAAAAGCCATGGCTTTGTTCTAGCTCCTCTCAGCTCTGCATTGAGCACCTCCCCTGTTAATTCATGAAACTTCACTGTAGCCTGTAGCTGTCATATGCTCCGAGTAGAGAAGGACTGACCAAACTGGCTACCCTCACGTAGTTACACGGTCTTCTCTGCACTTTAAACAGAAAATATTTCTATAATAAACTACAGGGTTAGAAAGAATTATCATAAGCTTCAGGCAAAAGTGGAACACCATTAGCTTCCATAATTTACAAATATGTATCAGCTGTGTTGTCTATAGAACAAATCTGTCTTTACAGTTCGTCAGGTAACTAAATGATTCAAGTATGTAGGTGAAGTTGAAATTTTCACAGAGCTTTACATTAAAAATTGAAAAACGAGTCCTTGTTTGTTTTTTTTTTTTTTAATAATAGCAGTAGCATAACTTGTAAATAATTTTGCTGTTGCTCAGGCTAAAGGTAGTGTATAAATACGACATAACCTGAGATATGCAGACAAGTCTGGCAGACAGGATGTGAGCTGCTGACTTGATATGGCATAAAACTTGATCCTGGGGGCAATTCTGCAGCTGTCTTTTGGGTCCATAACTTGATGCATAAGACCATAGTGAGTTGCTTTGCAGTCAAAGGGTGTGCTGCTTAATGGGACCCCAAATTCTGAGAGGATCCAGTAGCTGGCACATTTCCACCTACAGTCTGGCACTGCAAATGTCAGGTTTATTCCACATGGGACTATCTCAAGCACTGAAGACAAAACTTAAGAGGTCAAAACCAATGCATCACATATTGTTTGTAAAATTAAGGCAAGATGAAGTAGCATATTGTCTCTGAGAGATTTATGTAAGCACTAGTATCAGCTCCTCCAAGGTGAAGTGGGATTGTCTTTGCATTTGTAGAATTTGCTACAGATTCATTCTACATGCCAGAATAAATTCCTAAGATATCCTGGGCTAGCAGGATCTTCTCTCTTTCCTTATTCACTTTCAGAATATTTCTTCACGAGCTCTGTGGTCTTGTCTCAGTGGCAGTTCTGGTATTGAAGGATATGCTGTATGTACAGCTGAGTAAAATCAGAGAAGCAAGGTCCAAAGTCCATTCAGTCAGACTGACTGTGTTTATCTTCGTTAATGTACTTTGAAAGGAACTGCTTCTGAAAAATGCTGTGTGCATGTCTTCCATTGTTCTTGTTTGCTTGTTGTTCTTCAGAGGAAAGATGAGGCAGAGAGATTCAGAGAACCTGTCATTCTCTTATTGATCCCTGTGCTGGAACAGGTTCAGCTTTGTGTTTCCTAGCTCTTCTCTGTTCCCTCACACACAAGCTTTGTCTCGCCTAGCCGAACTGGTAGCATAAGTACTCCAATGGTAGTAATAATGGCTAAGGCTAGGGTGTAGTCATAGTCTGAGTCACCTCTGGACTGAGCACACCTTGCTGAGAACAAAATTAGATGACACATTGGGAAAAATATGTCAGCGGGATCTATGCTATGTCTTCAGAGGTAGAAACAAAGTTGCTTTGTAATGAATCACATACGTATGATTAGTTGCTATGGTGTTTACTTTATGAATCTATTATGTTTGCTTAATAGAAATAAGTTCTAAGGAAAAGCAAGCAGTTTCTAATGCTTTCTCCACAGCTTACGTGAAGTCTGTTCACAACTTGGCTCAAATGATTCTTAATTATAAACCAGTATTGTTATGTCACATATATATTGTGAATTCTTTGAGCAGGCATAGTGTCCTCTAAGTCTTGTGAAAATCTTGAAGACTTCTTCTAATTGTATTAGTCTTAATGTACCACCTTCTGGCCAGCTAATGGAAGCGCATGAACTGATATTCGGGTAGAATACTTGCTTTCTAGATCTGTGACTTTCAACTGGGTTTAAATCGAGAAAACCTTCTTTCTGTAATAGTTTTGGGACCCATTCACTATCATTGTTTTACACAGAAGTTTGCAAGTATGTTCCGAGAACAAAATGTATTTGCTTCAATTTCTTTGTAAAGTAGACTTTACTGAAAAAGAACAACACAGGAAAACAAAACAAAATAAAACAAAAAGCAAGATATCTGGGTTTAAGTGATAAACAGTGCTTTTTCTTAGAGTACCTAATGCCTTCTGACTATCACTAGGAGAGTTTTATTCCCTTTTGAAGTTCCTTATTGCCTCTAACTTCTTGACATATAATTCCTACCTGGCATTAAGAACTGGCAGTTTATTCAGGACACTTAACAACCTTGAACATGACTTTCATGAACTATCTGTAATTTGTAATCTACTGTCAAGATGATAAATTGTCATTGAATGGAGTCCCAGGAATATGTATCTATTTTTTGCTGTAAGGTTTTGATGATTTTTGGATAGGTTATATGTTCATGACTGTAATTCTAAGAATTTTAGTAGACTAACTTCTAAGAATTTGCAGACTAAAACCTAAGCAGTATATTTGGAAAACACTTTTTCTGAATATGGATATCTGCTGTAGGAATCTAATTTACCAGTTTTGTGCATGAGGTGTGTTACAGATGCTTGGTATTGTTTTAAGAGTAGCCCAATCTGCTGCACAGCACAGGCTGCAGAACATGTAAAAAACTTTTGCAAAGCTATAGCTGCAGCCAAGAGCAGACGGCATAGCTGAGAACAGTAAAGGAAAAGGGGACTTAACGGTGCATTGATTATGAGTTGCTGAAATGTTGTTTCAGTTATTCCGTGCCACATCTGAAATGTTTTTTTTCACGACCCAGTTTTAACTACTCAGTAAACATAGCACAACAAAAATACTGAGTATTTTTAAATTTAATCATAGAAGAAAGTTCTAAGTTACAAACAAATTTTATCTTCAGCATTTTCTGAAGGAATAATGACTGGGCTCTGATTGAATTACAGTCCTTGCTTAATTAGTTTCTCCAGTTGAACAAGGGTAAACAGGAAGGAGAAGAAAACAGGTGAAAGAAAAAAAGGTATTCAAGTAGCATCATACATAGCTGGTTGCAATGACACTTCAGCCCCAACTACCACTATTCTAATGAGTAGTCCAATACCAGTTTCTTAATGGTCAGACTCAGGTTTTGGGAAGATGTTCTCTTCCCTCTTCAAGCAGCAAGATGCAGCATGAGTGAAGGAGACAAAAGGCAAATAATTCAGGGCAACTGTCCTGGGTTCAACAGCAGCAGTCATTTTTAATCCTTCTTAGTAGCTGGTGCAGTGCTGTGGTTTTGACTTTCACCCTGGGAACCGCACTGATAGCACCAATGTTTTTAGCTGCTGCTCAGTAATGCTCACTCTGACCAAGGACTTTCGGAGCCTCATGCTCTGCCAGGGAGGAGGGGAAGCCGGGAGGAAGCAGAGACAGGACACCTGACCCAAACTGACCAAAGAGGTATTCCATACCACAGCATGCCATGCCCAGTATATAAACTGGGGGCAGTTACCCGGAAGGGTTAGATCACTGCTCGGGTCAGGCTGGATATTGGTTGGCGGGTGGTGAGCGGTTGTATTCTCTTTGATTGTTATTTCCCTGGTCATTATTCTTATTGGTGGTAGAGGCAGTGGTTTGTGTTATACCTTAGTTACTGGAGTGTTCTTATCTCAACCCATGGGAGTTACATTCTTTCGATTCTCCTCCCCATCCCTCAAGAAGCGGAGGGAGGAAGGGGGGGGGCAGTGAGCAAGTGGCTATGTGGTTCTGAGTTACCAGCTGGTCTTAAACCACGACAGCAGCAAAGCACAGTAAGTATAAATGAAATATAGTTGTTCTGCCTTCCTATAAGTATGTACATTTGTGTAGACACAGGATGATAAGAAAATCTCAAAACATCAAAAACTAAAGTCCACAAAAACTTCTAGAGTCCTTTAAGATGGTAGATGGAGCACAGTCATAGAATCATAGAACAGTTAAGGTTGGAAAGGACCTTAAGATCATCTAGTTCCAACCCCCCCCGCCATGGGCAGGGACACCTCACACTAAACCATATCACCCAAGGCTATGTCCAGCCTGGCCTTGAACACTGCCAGCGATGGAGC
>JAOEHY010040763.1:44558-58346 GCA_025447955.1 Psilopsiagon aurifrons
CCAGGCACAGAGGTGAGGCTGACTGGTCTGTAGTTTCCCAGCTCATCCATTTTCCCCTTCTTGAAAATGGGGGTTATTTCAACATTTTTCTTGCAGTATGAGGGCTGCTGCAATCTAGCTGTGAGGGGCTAAGTCCTCATTTTCTTGTGTTTCATCTTCAGTTTAGTATCTGTGTGAAGGCTTACACTTAAAATGAAATATGAGAGTTTTTATAAAGATTAGAGGCTTGTAGGGATAAATTAACTGAACGTAGATGAAATTCATTGTGTTTAAATAGAGCTGGAAGCTCAGTGTTATAACTTCTTCGTAACTGGACTATTTAACTTCTTTCGACAATTGAACTTCTTTTGGGAATTATGATGAATTTGCAGTAGCTAACCCAACAACAGGCGTCATATTTATCTCGTCATTAACTCACTACGGGGAACAGACTATATAGTGCTTCAGATTTGGGATAAGACTACTAGGTTTTAATCAGGACACTGATTTACATGGCCTAAATTTAGAAACCTGAGTTCAAAGAGATGTAGTGACGGGATATGACAGAGTATGATCAAATGAAAAGTTACTGAAATATGAATCCTTTCAATGTGATCTGAGAAACTTGCCAAGGAGGAGGAGAAGAGCGAAGAAAGAACCGTAGAGATTGGGTTTGTTATCTCAGTCTTTTATCTTGCACCTTCTCCTGATGTTCCTGTTATGATTTTGAAATGTTTCCTAGCTGTGCCATAAGGTATGAAGATATAAACATAGCTTTTGTATTAACAGTTCAGCACACTGGGTAGCTAGATTGCTGTTAAGGTTTTGTATATGGTATGTTCAGCTGCAGGAGTAGAGTGTGTGAGCATTCATCCCTTCCACATGTCAGATCTTGCAGACAGCCAATATCTACAGGAATGCTTACAAATCTATGTTCCAGTCTCTGTCAATGTCCTTTAGCATGATAATACCTGGTGATTTTGGCCAAAATATTTTAAATAGAAAAATGAAGAGAACCAAAGCCTTCTTTCCTTGTAGTGGGTCACAAGGTCAGAAGAGGCTGATCATACTGAGATGTTCTACATCCATTATAACAATGCTGGTTTTCAGTTGATCATACTGAAATGAATAACTGTTTTGCTACTGAACCCTTGTAAACCCAACAAAACACCAAGAGGTATGTGGATCAAAAAAACAAAAAACCAACCCATTACAATGCAGGTTGGAATTCTATTGTTCACTGTGGACTTAAGTTTCCCAGTCATTTAATGGCTTGGTAATTATACTGAGATGTGTATGTAGTAAGGTACAGCCAGTGCTGGTTGCAGGCACCACTTAGATGGGGGAATGAATGCAGAGATGCATAGTTGCGTGGGTAGCCTGAGGCTGCTTGCCCAGAGCTGTTGCTGGTGTCACTGGGAAAGGAGAAAGAGCAACTGTCACCTTCACCTCTGTAAATCAGCTCCTGTGTTTTGTGGCTGGCTGGAGCAACCTGTCAGGTTGGACTTTAGCAAGAGCAGTTAATTAAAAGGTGTTTTAATTTTGCAAAGAAAGCACTTATCCAAGTCATTTACTTAAGAAAGCAAAGTCAGTCGGTCAAAAGTAAAAAAACAAGTGTTTTGTTTTGATCACACCTTTTTTCATGCAGATCTAGTCTTAGTCAGGAGTCAGTCTGGGTTGAAGAATGCACCCTATCAGCAAGCAATCCTCATGATTTATTTTGTAGGAAGGAATTATGAAAGCAGTTAGAAAAGCAAGGAGTTCATCTAGGAAATCACTTTCTTAAGTGTCCTCTCCCAGACCTACTGGGGTGCTGCGAAATGGAAAGACATTCGCATTTTAGACTTTATCACTCATGTTCAGGAATTTATCAAAAGTCAAGAAGGGAAAATCTAAAGTAATTGTCTAAGCCATCCTGTAGCCATGGCAAGATTTTTCACCATGCTGTATTTGATTTGCAGCAGAAGTTCCAATATTTCTCTTGGGAAGCACACTATTTCATCTGGTTCTCAGGAACTTTCTTTGGATGCTTAGCTGCATTAGCATATTGTTATTTTTAAACTCCCTGCTATTAGCCATTCTCTTACAGACAGAGCTAAAAACCTGCCTTTCCTAGAATCACCTCTGTATTCTTCAAACATTTGTAAATCCAACCATATGGTTCTTTGGCAGCAGAAGAATGTGCTCTTGATTTTAGGTAGAGAAAGAGAGATTATTTCACTTCCCAGATCTGACACTTCCACATATCAGATCAAATAACAGTTTACTGATCTCTTCTAGAAAATAAAATTACACAAATGATTACACATGTGAAACCATCTTCTTGTAGTGCTTCTGCTGTATTTCTGGGTTTCTGAGTCGAAACAAGCATTTTATAAAGCTTCTTCAGTTTAGAAAGAAATTCTTCAGGTGATTTCTGTGTTTTTCATACAGACAGTCAAGGAGATCTTCTCATCTGCCTCTATTTGTTATTTTACTGCTTTATTTGTGGATTCCCATTTGATTTCTGTAGTTCAAAAGCTAAGATATAGGAAAGGGGAAAATTATAATTGCAGGCAGGGAAAAGGCGGTCCACTCTTAAGAAGCCCTGTTCTTATAAACACAGGACTTCTAGAAGTCCTAAAAGAAATGGGGAATGTTTTTCCAGAAATATCATAAAATCAGAGGCTTTTACCACATCTTTTAATGGCCTTTGCTGTGCTTCAGAGGATTACCTGCTTGTTAACCAAAGTACTGGAAAAGCATGAGACAACATAGGAAGGTGTTAGTGTGGACCTGAGGATCAGAACAACGTCAGATTATTCTTGGTGGGGTTTTTATTACTTTCTCTCTGAGGGTGATAATAAGATGGTTTGGATGAATGATAATAAGGTGGCTTGTTTTTTTCCCCTCACAAATCTATTTATAGTCTTGTGGCAAAATTTAACAGATAAAAGACTTATCACTGTGTGTCACTGGAGACAGAAGAGCATTCAGTGGCATAAACAGTAGCAGGGACTACAGACAAGCATGGTGCAAAGCTGGGAGTAAAATGTCAGGGTAAAGAAGAAAATCATGGAAATTGAGATAGTGCCACTTCTTTTCAAATACATTTTGAAATGCATGGATAGTCTATAAAAGCTATCTGTTCTTGTTATTGCTTTGTTATTATTGTGGCTTGAAAAACAAATTGGTATCATTCTCTTCGTATATAATTCTCAATTATACTAACTTTTAGAATTTGCATCGTGTGTTTTATCCTTAGGTCAAAAAGTGGAGTGAACTTCCATGCAGCTGGGATGAGGTCCAGAAAATCAAGTTCCCCATGACATGATAATGAGCTAGTGGCAGGACTTTCGCTAACATGAATATTCCCTATTCCATATCCTAAATGGTAAATGGAATAAAAATTCGAACTGTCTTATTATGGTTGACGCAGAATGGAGACAAAGCTCATCTTTTGGGGGGAACCGGTGTCAATTTAAATAATGACTTAAATAGGTTGTTGTTGTTATTGTTGCTGTTGCTAACATTGTAAAATATCACAAGTGTGCATCCATACCAGAGTGCTACATTTTGCACTCACTTTTCTGCTTGTACTGAAGAACAGTGACTTAGGTAAAAACATAGACCTATATATCTATCAGAGCAACAGGCACAAATGCTAGTACTGTTGTTTCATATGTAAAGCGAACCCATGGTGCAGCTGCAGAGTGTAATTTCATGCTGGCTGCTCATTTTGAGAAGCACTTTTACTGATTAGCTTGGTGGGAAGAAAATGGGAAGAAAATCCTGTAATTTCTGAACTCTGAGAATATATGCTCATTTTGGAAAACACCTTGTTACCACTGCAGCCATCTCCACCAAGAAGAGCACAGTAAAATGTAAGCTTCTGGGAAGTGTCTTGGCAGAGCCTGAGATTAGGAAGACAGTGGTCGAAGGTGCCATGTCCTGACAGAGAATGAGGACAGCTTCCACAAGTTAAAAGAAATGTTTTTCGATATGCTAATGTACATCCCTAGATCACCGCTTCTCTGAGAGATTCTTCAAAGACATTCAAGGGCTGGCAGACTCTTTTCCCCTGGGTAACCCAAAGAGTCTCTTTGCTGAACACATCCTGGGCAAAAATGCCACCTACATACCCTTTATGGTGTCTTCACCATATCCCCCTGTGCTTTTGTGTTAACAGCAAATGTGCAGACAAATATGTAGGGACAAAGTGCAGAAGAGCTCTTCCACAGTGTTTATTCCCTCCCCTACCGAATTCTTCTCTAAAGGGTATGGGGACAGAAAGGGAAAAAATGAGAAAAAGAGTGAGAGGGAACAAATGGCAGAAGGTAAGTAGAGAGAAGAAATGCAGCCTGAAAGCATAGAGAGGGAAGTTTAAAAAAATCACTGCAACATGTGGGCTAAGTTTCTTTTTTTTTTTTCCTACGTCGTTATGTTGGAATGAGAGCAGTACAATCATTGCTGTAATTCCTTTTCTGTTTCTTACTGCATTCCTTTTCTGTGTTCAGCTGTCTATTTCTTTGTTAATTCTGGCCAGACTCTTGAGCATTTTAGCCAAGTCTTCTGATTATCTCTCTTGCCCAGCATATGAAAATGCCTTTGTTGAGCATGCAAACTGTTGTGCAGACTATAGTTTTCAGTACTTGGAGAGAACTAGGTAACTTCAGAGTAATTACCTGAAATTTCCTCCCCTCCCCTCTTTTTTTAAAGACAATTCCTCATCTCTCCAGGAAGATGAAGAGATAGATATGGAGGCTGTCAACTGGCAGCTGAACAACACCTCCATGAATGGGCATTCATCTACTCCAACCACAGTTCGCTTTCCCAGCTGGGTGACTTTTGATGACAACGAAGTCAGTTTTTCACCACCAAACCTTTCTCCCTTAAAAACAGACACCCCACCTGCAGAAACACAGACTCCAGATGTTAACTTTAACCTCACCACATACTTTAAGAAAAGAGAACGTCCTAAAAGCACACTGGGGGACCTCTCCAAAATTCAAAAACTCGATCTCTCCTCCTTAACCAAGTTGCCTTCTGTTGAAACACCACCATGGAGTGCTACTAATCCCTTCCTGGATGAGTCTCTGCGAGATGTCCAACCTTCACCCATCAATCCATTCAGCTCATTCTTTGAGGAGCGAGACAGGCGTTCCAAAAGCTCTTCTGTCTCCAGTGCTCCAGGCAAAAGCCAAAGAGACTCTCTCATTGTTCTTCATCAAGAATCTGATACCATCAGTTTCCATGAGGTGAGCAAAAATATAACCCACACAGATGCTGTAGAGCAGCTCAAGCAACTTCAGATTGGAGATCCAGATCATGTGAGCACCCCTACCCTGCCTGATGATGACCCCATGATGCCATATGATCTGGATGCAGCCTTTTTTAATCTGGCACCAGCTCAGCCAAAGGATGGATGGCCAATGATGCTCAGGATCCCAGAGAAGAAGAATATTATGTCATCCAGGCACTGGGGACCAATATATGTCAAGCTGACTGACAGTGGATGTATACAGCTTTATTATGAGAAAGGACTGGAGAAACCTTTCCGGGAATTCAAACTTGAAATCAATCATGAGATTTCCGAGCGCAAACTCCAGAACTATGATGAGAATGGGAGGATACACAGTGTGCGGTTGGACCGCACAACCTACAAGGAGAAAAAGAAGTATCAGCCTAAGCCAGCCATTGCTCACACAGCAGAGAGAGAGCAAATTATCAAACTTGGGACTACAGATTATGAAGACTTCCTTAGCTTCATCAGTGCTGTGCAAGACACACTGATGAACTTGCCAGCCTCATCAATGGATCTGAGCACAGTAGGACTGAACTATCAAGAAGAAGAAATCACAGTTGATGTCAGGGATGAGTTTTATGGCATCTTGGCCAAAGGAGACAATGTGATTCTCCAGCATAGTGTGCTGACCCATATCTATGTTCTCAGCTTCCTTTCTGGCCTGGCAGAATGCAGGCTGGGCCTTAATGATATCCTGATCAAAGGGAATGAAATAGTTGCAAGACAGGATATTATGCCCACTACTACCACTAAGTGGATTAAATTATACAGCTGTCGGTTCCATTCATGTGTGGATGAAGATGTGTTTAATAACTCCCGTATTATCCTGTTCAACCCCTTGGATGCCTGCCGGTTTGAACTGATGCGATTCAGAACTGTCTTTGCTGAGAAAACTTTGCCTTTTACTCTGAGGACAGCTGCCAGCGTCAATGGTGCGGAGGTGGAGGTGCAGAGCTGGGTGATGATGTCCACTGGGTTCTCTTCCAACCGTGACCCTTTAACTCAGGTCCCTTGTGAAAACGTGATGATCCGCTACCCAGTGCCAAGCAAGTGGGTGAAGAACTTCCGCAGGGAGAGCGTCCTGGGGGAGAAGTCTTTGAAAGCCAAGGTGAACAAGGGGGCCACTTTTGGATCAACCAGTCTGTCTGGTTCTGAGCCAGTAATGAGAGTAACTTTGGGAACTGCCAAATACGAGCATGCCTTTAATTCCATCGTATGGAGGATAAACCGTCTGCCTGACAAAAACTCAGGTAAGTTGTGCATATCATCTCTGCAGGCCTAAACTAGAAGGAGTTATGTATTTTGGAAGATAGAGAACATTGGGCTTACACAGTGAGGGATAAATCACCTTCTGTAGTATACCAAAAGACATCAGTTAGTTGTGTGAAGCATTTATCTGAACTTTCATTGCAGTAGTTTTATGTATCCTACAAACATTGCTAAAGATAAAACAGGGTTAGGTTTTCCAGATGCAAAAATATGCCTTCTGTTTTGCTTTACTTAGGCATCAAACATCTCTGCGTGCTTAGCACTGTTATTGAAAGCAGGGTTTTTTCAGGTAACTTGCAAAGGCAGCATACTATGCTACAGCGCTGAATCACCGAACCATGTAAATTGCTGTAGTTTCTCCAGCACATGTGATTTCTTTTCCATGCATTGCCAAGTGTACTGGGCCAGTGCTATATATTTCAACACATATACCACAGCTAATGCCTACAAAGTATCTGGAATGGGGATTATAAGAGGACAGAAGATATTGTGCAGCCGGTAAAAAAAAAGACATTTCTGAGCACCAGTTTGTGGCTGTGTTTCTGTAACCAGTGCAGATAGGTAAATACAGCTTCAAACTGAAGAGGGAATACCAGCATAAACCCCCAATTCTTTGTATTTCTAGTAACATGTTCATAATTAAACATTCAAATATTGCGGGCAAACTACTGTTCCCTTTGGCTATCTTTGCCAGTCATTCCACTTCCTGCCTTTCGTCTGCGGTGTGCAATAAAGCTAGACAGCTCGGGTTTACTTTTATTCATAGTGAATTCTACTCCTGATTTTCTCTGATCTAGACTAGCTTTTTACAAACATGGACTTTTTAGTATTAACGTATTAATACTGTAGTAATGCAGCTGGGTGACTGGGAGGGTTTCTGTATTCAGTATTTCCTGAAGGCAAGTTCAGTACCAGATTTGGCACTTTTAAGGACATATGTTTTTCCTGAATTTAAGCTATAGTGTCAGCAGAACAGTGATCCAAGTCTTCTAATCTGTTGGACCACATTTCAGCCCAAGGACACCAGCTTACACCACAGGTTACAGATTTGGAGGGATATTGCTAACAAAAGTGTACGCTCCATGTTTTCTGTAGTATGGGACATATGAAGAGAGAGCTTTGGAACTCAAAAGAAATATTGCAATGCAAAATTAACCTCAGGCTGTTTATGAGCAGTAACATGCTTGTGGGGAAAATCTCACTATGCCATCTGCATGCTGTGAAATTGGGCCTTCTGTGTCATCTTCTCTCCAAAAATCTCAGTATACCATACAGACATTACAGCTGGGGAAACGAAAGCCCCCAGACTTTAACACAATCACAGAACATGCCAGTAGCAAACCCAGAGAAGAGGCAGGACTCCAGGTTCTGCTGCCTCCTACGACATGATGCTTTGTTATCCATCACTACTTTGAGGAAGATGTTGATCTATGCTTCTTGTGTGCTTGATCTTGTCTCTCTGAGAGTGAGGCTCTATTATATATCCCCGTGTCAGGAGGAAATGGATCACAGACTTAGTGCTGCTGTTGGAACACTGCCACAGCGCCTCTATCCATCAGTGTCACCATGCAGAACTCAAGGCAGTTAGTATTTGTTTACATCCTGAGAGGAAGAGAGTGTCATCACCCCTCCAGTCAGGTCAGATGTAATTTCAGGGAAAGGAAGGGCTGTGCAAGCACTGTCTTGGCCAGGACACGTGAGTTATGTGAGAGGGAGCGAATCCAAAAATGATGACAGGGCAGGCCAAATGTAGTTTAAATCTGACCTTGCCTCTCAGGGACTGTTTACATTTCTTGATGGCGCTTGTCCCATGGTTTTTCTTACTCAAAATATATGGCAAGCTATGAGGGATATAAATGGTACTCAAAAGCACAGATTCCTGATCCTTAGATTTTCCTGATGAACCACATACTTTTCTGACCATACAATACTAATGTGTGATCTACTCCCAACCTTGTGTATGCTTGGCTATGCATCCAGCCCTACGCACAAGTCATGTAATAACTCACTTCCAACTATTTGCAAAAGTCCATATAAATGATGCTGTTCTCAAGCACTAAGTAGAAAAATACAGCCAGTACCTCATCTACATGAGAGTAGAGCTGGTCCTTCCCAAAGCTCTCTGCTTGCATTCAGGTTGTAGTATCCTAGCTCCAAAACTATTTCAGTAGCTTTGCTGTCTTATCCAAATGTTTTCTCTTTGTGCTTTCTAATGGGATGGAGCCCTTTGCACTCTCACTTCAGGAACTTGATATCAGCTCTGTCTGTAGCCAAAGTGGCTGCTTATGACTGGATATTTAAAAGCATATGACAGAAGGAGAGTGTATACTCTGACTGTGATTTAACCTAAGAAAAAGCTATGGACTGGATTCTACTAAGCACATTGCTAAAATCCTTTCCAAAATAGCTTGTCAATCTTTATTGCCCTTCTCATATACACAATTAATGTGATCAAATTAGTTGATAAAGCCTATTTACAGGCTCTGCACAGCTTCAGTTGCAGCTGGCTGAGGTCAATGTGTTTGTGTTTTTGTAATCCACCAGCAGAATATTAGGAAAATATCCACCTGGTCTTCAGTCATGGGAAAATGTGCCTCCAGCAAAGTAGGGATGTAGTATCTGTGCCGAGCCTTGGATTTGAATATCTGGACTTTGCTTTACTCTGGCTGTGGATCCAGGCACATGGTATACTTTCTGAAGTAAATTAAGTCCTTTAATCCAAACTTGTTGGGATATCAGAGTCATTTGGAACAGATTCTTTCCAATCACCGTAACCCATGCATATATATGAATTATATTACCAGATCCTTGATTGTCAGAATGAAATGTTAATAGCTTAAGGCAGCAAAAGCTGCAAAGCAAAAGCAGTCTGTTGACTGATTTTACTAAAAACTGTACCTGTCCATTACCAAAAGAGCTCTGAATAAGCCCGTTGAACAGACAGTCTATAGAAGTTGTGCCTCATGTGCCTCACTGATGAGCACTCATGTGCTGGGTATTTTTTGCTATAGCTTTGGTGAAGGACTTGCTTTGTTAATAACTTCACCTTGTTGCCTACCATGCTGCACTGGTTTAAATGAATAACTTCCATATTTTGTTTGAGTGTTGTGCATGGTCTTTTCTGTTAGTGCTAAAACTACTGGAAGAAATTAAATTATTGAAAAATTGCATTGGTAGTTGCATTGCATGAATATTTTTCTTCCTTTTCCCTCCTTTATTTCCCTCCTCCTTTTTTTTTTTTTTGAGCCTGTGAATATCCACCAACATGTGTGTCAGAAGAGTGGTTGCTAGTTCCATGTGACCAGTTGAAATTATGAGGAGCTTAAAAGCTCAGATGTCCAAAGCACTCATCACACAGTGCGATCAAGCCTGGTTAACACTTTCCAGTGCTACTTTCACATGTATCCATCCCAAAAGCAACTGAGCATATGCCAGCTCAGGAGTGTAGCAGTGCAAGCTGAACAGCTTGCAGCCTGAACAGTGGCTTGCACCATTGCCATGTTGCCTTTCCTTGAGACTGCTCTGGACCTCCACTGCAATCCAGGCAGCCTGAAGGAGGGAGCAGCCCATTGCAATCTAGAGGAGAAGAAAAGCATAGCAAAGCAGATGAGCAGGAAGTATTGCAATAAGTCTGCTGAGCCTGGCGTCGGGTGAGTGAAGAGATATGATCAGATGGGGGGCCTGAGTCTGGGAGCTGGTTGACAGCACTGAGTGCTGCTGAATACAGAAATTTTGAGCCAGGAATGACTCATTTTTAGGCATCTCCATAATGCAGTACCATAGAGCAGTGATTACCAGGTACATGCAGCAGCACCCAAGTGTCCCATGGCAGAGGCTGGAGTATGCTGCCACCACAGGTGTGTCCACCACAGCCGAGCCCAAGAACTGGCCAGAAGCAAAAGCCCTGCAGTGCTAGAGGCACAGTGATCTCCTCAGGTGCACTGTGGCTGCCACTGGCCCATGGTGTGTGGCATCATCTTTGATGTCTGCTGTGTGCCACTGATTTTACCCAGAGAAAGCATGCTCCAGGTATGAAAAGCCAGGATGTGCTGTCAAAGAGAGCTTCCAGCTCACTCTAGAACCAGAGTCAGCACTCTGCTTGGGATAATTAATTCTGATGAAAAGTCCTGGTGGTATATTTTAATGCTTGCAGAACTCAAGCTTTTATGTCTGTTTGATAACTGCACCCACTTATTCATAACCTGGCTCCAGCCGTGGTGCTGCATATCAGTGCTGTCTCTGCTGAACTGCATAGCCTCTTGCTGGATTTGTTGCAGAGATGTAAGTTGTTAAACCTTCCACTTGTAAGGAAACTCTGAATCTCTTCAATCAGAAAAGCCCAAAGTGGCTTTGAAGGCTTTTTTTTCTCATTTTGTAGACAGAAAAATTAAGGTACAGACCTTAAATGACTCGCTCAAGAGGTTAGAGAGTTGGCTCCAGTCAGAAATAAAACCAGTTTAGTTTAACTAGCAGTCCCTGCTTCAATTTTTAAACATCATTGCTGTCCAGCAAAACACGGGGGAAAATAATAACAAAGGTTATCATTTACAGATGACAGAGCTAAACATGATTCCTTCTTCACCTCGCCCTCTTTAATGACTAGCCACCTTGTCAAGGGGTAAAGAATAAACAGTTACTTCCAAGCTATGCATGAACTTGCTTTTCAAACCCAGGAAGGTTATTTAACATTATCCAGTATATTTTCTTCTGCTAACAATGAGGATAACAATTTCAAACAAATGTGAAATATCTGCCAAATCCCACCTTTCCTCATTACCAGTACAGACATTTCAGGAGGATATGCCACAATGTGCTTAATGTTACATACACTGGGGGAATAGAAGAGGGAGAATAACTTTACCCTACTGTGCTTGATTTACATCTTCTATTTTCACCCACTGAAAGAAAATCAGAGTGATTGGCAATCCTTTTTGCAGTTTTGTTTAATTCCTCTGGAAATTCCTATAGCGCTGAAAGAGGTAAGATACTGTCACTTGGTATGAACTAGTTCAACCAGGCGGATTCTTGGTTTCTTGCAGTTTCACCATGTTGCATCTTCCTAAATGTTGTTTTTTGTGATCCATCAAACACAACTTTCATGTCTCTTTGCTCTTTTTTCCAGCTTCTGGCCATCCTCACAGCTTCTTCTGTCACCTAGAGCTTGGCTCTGACCGGGAAGTGCCTTCCAGTTTTGTCCGCTATGTAGATGTGGAATTTGACATGCCTACCACTTCTGCATCCAAAGCCACTGTTCGGTCCATCTCTGTCGAGGACAAGACCAACGTGAGGAAGTGGGTCAACTATTCAGCACACTACAGTTACAAGGTAAAACTGGATATGTGGCAGTCACTGTGGTTACTTTGCATACTTTATTGTCTTGAAAATTGTAGACAGATAAATACCATGGGCAGATGCAATGAGAATTTGACACATACTAGGCTCTGTGCAGTAGCTACCCATGTATAGCCTGTTGATTCACGGTAAATAAGCAGCAGATTATCCCTCAGCAAAGAAGGAATAACCTTGCTTGCAGTTGCTTTGTGGAAAAGCATACGCATGGCTACTGAAGATTACCTGATACAGTAAAAGTGTGAACAGGGAGTTTTGCCGCTCTTCATAGCAGCTACAGTGGGAGTGCTACAGCACACAAAAGGATCACATTATTTCTCTGCTTAGATATTTCTTCTTCCTGCCTGCCCTAAGGAGAGGAGCAGATGGGAAAATGCACTACCTATATACCTGCCAAGAATCTCAGTATGCCAAAATTTGCATGTTAGCTGATCACTCAGCAGAAAAATTGGCATTCTACCTGCCTTCTTTAAGAGCAGAGATGAGAGATAATGAAAAGATTCTCATGGCAAATATTTTTAATGGTAGCAGGTTTTTAGTAGTATTTTAAATTCTCTGAAGAAGGTATTTGATCTTCCTAAGCATTCCTCTAAAGAACTCAACATTGGATCATTCCTGAGTTTTCAGAGGTGTTGAAATTTAGAACACAAATGTAGATCACCTTGGCCCCATCCCAGAACAAATTGGCATCTGTAGACCAAAGCACCTGAGCCAAGGATGACAAGAATGTGCTGATGTCTGGTTTAGTGTTAGGCAGTCATGCAAGGAGCAGGGAATTGGGCTCGATGATCCTTACAGGTCCCTTCCAACTCAAGATCTTCTATGATTCTGTGACTGTGCATTTTGAAGATTAATCTCTTGCTTTACACATCAGAGTTTAAAATTTAGGCTGGTCGTATTCTGTCACTAAGGAAGGCACCTATCCTCTGCAGATTTTGTTCTGGGTTTGGACTCAAAGTACAACGAGAGATGGTAATTAATATAAAATCACGTGAGACTAGTTCTCTGCATGATATGATTTTTTTCTCTTCTGGAAAAGATGTTGTGACACTGCTGAATTGTAACACTGTTTGGATTAGATTTACATACTTAGAGTAAATAAAATCCAGCTTTCCCTCCTCAGTCTATTTCTCTTCAAAGCATTCTCATTTTACCAAGAGTTTCTTTACCTTACTGGAACATGGACTGCCATTAAGGAAGATTTTGTTATTTTTTCGGTTTCCTTTCTCATTACCAATGCTCTGTGCCTTGTATGATGGGGCTACGCAACTGATGGACAGGGGTAGAGCAGTTGATGTCATCTACCTGGACTTGTGCAAAGCATTCAAAACTGTCCCACATGACATCCTTGTCTCTAAGTTGGAGAGATGTCAATTTGATAGGTGGACCACTCAGTGGATAAAGAACTGGCTGGATGGCCGCATGCAAAGAGTTGTGGTCAGTGGCTCAATGTCCCGCTGGAGAGCAGTAACGAGTGCTGTCCCTCAGGGATCGGTGTTGGGACCGGTCTTGTTCAACACTTTTGTCGGTGACATGGAGAGTGGGATTGAGTGTGCCCTCAGCAAGTTTGCCAATGATGCCATGCTGTGTGGTTCGATTGATATGCTGGGGGGAAAGAATGCCATCCAGAGGGACCGTGACACGCTTGTGAGACAGGCTGATGCCAAACATATGAAGTATAACCATGCCAATTGCAAGGTCCTACACCTGAGTTGGACTAATCCCAGGCACAGCTACAGGCTGAGCAGAGAAGAGATTCAGAGCAGCCCTGAGGAGAAGGACTTGGGGGTGTTGGTCGATGAGAAAATGAACATGAGCCTGCAGTGTGTGCTTTCAGCCCAGAAAGCCAACCGTATCCTGGGCTGCATCAAAAGGAGTGTGACCAGCAGGTCGAGGGAGGTGATCCT
>JAOEHY010040764.1:0-18850 GCA_025447955.1 Psilopsiagon aurifrons
AACCTGTGGGAGTTGCATTCTTTCGATTCTCCATGTAGCAAACTGCGTGGCTGATTTACGGCCTAAACCACGACACCCTCTTTTATGTCTGGCACGTAGCCACAATCTTCTGAGTTCTCCCCTGAAAACCTTGGCTGGAAACCTAGCATGTCCTGTGAAGGACAGCAGTAGTAGAGCATCACTTGCAGCATAAGACAGTGTCATGATCACTGACCTGGTCTGCTTGAGGCAACATTCACAAGCTGGCTAAACAGTAACAGTGCATCGTGTATCTTCCTACACATACCAGGTGAGCCTACCTGGCCATCATCCAAAAGGGACCAAAGGGGTCTCATTCCAAACGATCGAAGATAAGCCAAGACAATTTAAAAAAAAAAAAAAAAGAACACCCCCCCCTCCCCAAAAAACAAACCCAAACAAACAAAAAACCAAACAAAAACAAAAACCCCCAAATACCTGCATCTCTTGGTTCTCATTTCCTGACTTATCAGCTGTGGAGATGTAGGTGCCTGCTAATTTTCAGTTGTGTTGGATAGCCAGTAGGCATGGGTTAAGATGCAGCCACACAGAGCACTCACTGTTAGGCTTACTGCAGTTTTACTTCCAGCTGTCTGGTTTTGAGTTAATGTCTCCTGAGACAGCTTGATTAGACTGATGGTGCTTAACAGCAAAACAGCCAGGATGTACAGGGCAGTCATAATAGCTGCACTGAATAACTGATTCCCATGGTACAGCCACCAGCACTGGACCTGCAGCCCATCTTCCAGACAGGCCCATTAGGTCTTCAGAGAAGAACTGCGCAGTGCTATGGATGCTTTTTGTCCCAGCTGGTCAATGTATGGTGGAGGGAAGAAAGAACAGCAGAGGTGCTTTGGCTTTGTTGTTTCTTTTTCCACACTCATGCCTTTTGACTTACAGACTTTGCATCTGGGTGCATGGATCTGATGGTGAACAGGTGAAACAACCTCACTGAGGATTTTATATGTGGCCAAAGGGAATGCTGGGACACATGGGTGGCCCTGCAGATGGGGTCTGAGCAATGGGAAATAGCCTAAGGAAATGCTTCCAGTCCTCCTGCTGGGATGAAGCTCTCTCCTTCCCAAGGTACAAAATCAAATCCAGAACATTAGTTTAGGTTTAGTTTGAACTCCTGTGTTCAAATCTGTT
The DNA here is from genome assembly GCA_025447955.1 of Psilopsiagon aurifrons. Lineage (NCBI taxonomy): Eukaryota > Metazoa > Chordata > Aves > Psittaciformes > Psittacidae > Psilopsiagon > Psilopsiagon aurifrons. The sequence goes on from JAOEHY010040764.1 coordinate 1,168, forward strand.
CGCAATTATCACAGCAACTGTAACATGTAGGGCCAAATCCTGCTGATACATGAACTAACACGGGCACCAAAAATTCTTCTATCAGGGCAGTGTTTGACTCCATGCAAAAGCAGGGGTTCAGAGTACTGTTCATTGCTGCCGAGTTCCCAAGCCTCCCTATTATGCCTTCTCTGCCCTTATGATAGACACAGTTCACAAAGCAATACATACCAGGAGCGGAGCAGTGAGCTGTGCCTCAGGACTGGTGAGGCATCCTCAGCCAGGCCAGGGGAAAAAAGGGAATAAATTCAGACCCTCTTCTGGAGTGGGTGCCTAGTGCACTCTCTGCACTAGGGTAAACAGCATGGCACTGAAGAACCTGCAGAACAGAGCTACAAAAGAAACACAGCCCCTTACTAAACTTTATTCTTGAGAATTATTTCAGGGATATTACCTACATAAGCAAGACAGTCAGAAATGCACCTCCATCCACTTAGCTCTTCTGCTAGTGCAAATCGATATTTTTCCATTAAGGTCAATGGAGCTTTGCTGATTCCATGAAGTCAAGATTGTTATGTACAATTTATTGGCTCTAGTCATTTGATAATACTCTACATGGGAAATCTTTACCTCTGCTTCCTTTCTAAAGCAAAAAGGACCTGTACAGTTTCAGATCATTGTATTTTGCTCCAGTCCCACCTTCTCTTGAAAATTCCTTTTGTTATTTCTCACTTGAGGGGGCAGCTATGACTAAGTGGCTGAACAAAACCTTCAGATTTACCAAACCTGCAATGCAGCTCATTTCCCACCATTTAAGGCAATGCTATTCTTGGAATTCGCACTTTGAAATCTCCCCACCCAGAGACTCGGTACTGTAGGACAAAGGTAGGCACCAGTGTAAAGCCCCATTGCAAATGCACCACATAAAAGTTTTATGCTAAGATTTGCCTTTCACATCTCATAGGAAAAAGAGTTTCTTTGCTGTATTTCTTATTTCACATCTCCATATAATCACCCAACTGTAGCACTGAAGACAGAGGAGTTGCAATAATACCTCCTGCCAATGGATTCCCCTTCCAATCTGAGCTGGCCTTTCTTAGCTCTGGACTTTATGTAATCCTGTCTCCCAGTCATACAGTCACAATATCAGCACTGATCCACTGGCAACTCAGACTTTTGCTTAATCGTAATTACTTTATCTTAGAATGTACATTAATTTCTGCTCCATAAAACATCTCAATATGCTGTAGCTTTACAATATGGGAACAAATCTGCAAGCACAACAGAATTGAGTTACGCAAAGTCGGCACCTGTGCGACAAGCTCATAGGAGAGGACAGCAAAAGTGTCACACAGATTCATTAGGTGATGTTCTTCCCTGTGCAACAATTCTGAACCAATGCCCTAAGGTACACAGGGCTCTGACTTCCACATGAATCATAAAATATTTTGGCTGCTTAAGATATGATTGTGTATGACATGCATAATCTTTGTGACGAGGTAAAGCAAATAACAAGAGCAAGTAAGGTTCAGTCAGGTTCAGTAAGGCTTTTTGTCACATCTGCATATTTTCAGCTCAAGTTCCCTCCTAGCATTCTAACAGTTCTTCTAACCCCCTCCTCTTTGGGTCACCTGCAGTTCACATCTGATTCTGAATCTAAAGCATATCAACACTGAAATTTATTTTAAGTAGATTCAATGTCACGGCTTAGCACAAAGTGTTGCCAGCTCCTGATTCATATTGGGCAACAAGGCTATCACATAGGGCTCCACAAGTAAGATAACAGCATGCTCCATAGTTGAAAGTTGGCTAAGAGATGCTTATAGAATTTGGGAATTCCACCCACAATAAAGTTTACAGCTGTTTCATTCTTTTCATATTTCCCCTCTTTTGTACATTGCTGAGACACTGTTTTATAATTATTAATAGAATATTAGAAAATCCCTTAATTTGTTGTAATTCTTAGCATATTTATTTTGAATGAAGTACCAAATATTCGGGGCTTAATTTATGAACAATAAAACTGAGATACTGATCTCTTAATATTAATTTTTAGATATATTCAAGAAAGGGACTAAGACAGCTAGGCAACTGCCAAAGCATGTGCATCTGAGCTGAATGACGATCACATTTGCAAAGGAAACATAATAATAGAAAAAGAATGATATAGACATGGGATGAAAATACCCACTTATCATCACTAAATTATTCTAGACTTGTTTGATATACATATTCAATAAAATGACTGCCTTTTTTTTACTGAGATAGACACTAGACCTAATCTTGCTGGAATCCCAAATGTATTTTGTATAACATTAATTAAGATGAAAATCAAGACTAATATATGAACTGCAAAGCATGTAAGAAACTGACTGGACAGGAGTATTCTGTCAGGAGAAAAGGGAATTATTAATGCAGTTTCCTAGATTCACTCTGGGAACAACCTTATTTAATCTTCTCATTAATGACCTTGGCACAAAAAAATAGGAAGTAAATGAGCTAATGAAATCTGCTGACAACACAAAACTGGAAGGTACTGCTGATACAGAAGAAGACTGGAGTATCATGCAGGAAGACCTTCATGCCATTGAGGGCTGCAGTAATGGAAATAGGATGGAATTTCTTGCTAAATAATGCAAGGTGATGACCTTAGGGGGCAAAAGAAATTTCTGTAATCATGAGGAAAAAGCAGAGGAAAAGAAAGAAGTAGAGGTTTCAGTCACAGGATATATATTACACTTTAATGAAGGAAGGCATAGGATCCTGTGATGCAGAGAAAGCAATGCATTAAAGTCTTTCTAACATGTAGTGATAAGACATAGTCAAACATGCTCAGAAAAGATTCAGACTGAACTGGGCTCCAAGAGGTGCTGCTAGAATAATTGAGGGGATGAAGAATATATTCAGTCTGGAGTTAAAATAAGGCTTAAAAGCATCAAAGCAGGATTCTGGAACATCATCTCCTTGTAGAAAGAAAAATAACTAATTTTAAGGTGAACTTGCTAAATCTGGAAGGAAGAAAAATTGCAGAGGGGCTATATGGCTTGGTAACTGGCAATAGGTAGTTGCTGGAATGAAAGCCCATTGGGTGGCATCAGGTTCTCCATTGCCTGCCAGTCTGATCTGCATAGAAAAATGATGTGCAAACTTTCACATGCACAACATGGAGTCCTGACCTGTATCACACCTGCTTACTGCAGGTGGAGAGCTCTCTGGTCACACCCACAGACATTTCAGGTGGTGCGGAACATCATACGGCCAGTCCATGGGTAGAAGAAGTCTGCGTTCCTTTGGCTGTGGCAGCACGATGCTCCAGCAACGCACAAGACCAAACAATTCCCACACAGGAGGAAGTGAACAAAATAGCTTTGATCCACTCAGTGAGTCCACTCTGCAAGCCCGGCAGCGTGGGTAGTGCTGTATTTGCAGCAGGAATTGATTTTTATAGCTTACAGAGACACCTTTCTCTCACTTCTCAGATTGTGAGCGTGTGGAAATATTTCTTGGCATCTCATCACTGGAGTTTACGCTGAGAAAAACACATTCACCTCTGAGCAAAGAAAGTGTTTGAAAGATCACTTCTGGAGGAAGTAAATTAAACATGCAGTGATGCTATGCCAGAAAAATAAATATTCTTCTGACAACTGAATCTGATTCTTAAAAAAACCCAGCAGGCTTATTGAAGAGAAGTACTGAACAGACATGAGAAAGGCATATGTTAGGTGTGGAGATGTTAGTGTCCACAGATATTAGTTAGTCCTGGTTAGGGCACTAACATATGAATGGGAACCATAACTAGTCAAGAGGGAAGTGGGTTCAGGCTTCTTCCATAATGGGTGGATTTTCTTTTCTCATGGTTTCATATAAAAAATGGAGGGCACTCACTCATTTTCTAATTAATATAGCAATAAGACTGGGCTGTGCAATGTTTGTGCTGAATCCAGTGCTGTCAGTGTATGCTAGTCCTATTTAAAGCACCCTTACTACACTGGGCCACAGGGGAGACTCAGGTGGGAGAGCCCAGCTTCTGCCTTACAAATGGGCCTTGATGTCAATGCTGTTTTCTGAACATAAACTCACAAAAATGAGGTGCACTTCTGTGCATATATAGAACATGAGGAGACAATGCAGGGGTGCTGATCCAAAAAGCTCGTAACAGATATAAATGGCCACATGATAACAGCATTTATCATTGTATTTCAGGCATTTCAAAAGTGAGCGCTATTAGCTTAAATTAATAATGCATATTTAACATAATATTTTGAGTAAAAGAATCATGGCTTCTTTTCCTTTATCTATTAAGACCCATTGTATTTCAGTCTGGACTATACTGTCTTTGTTGTCTAAAGCTGCAAATCCATGATACGTGCTCTGAAATACACATAATGCATGTAAAGTATTTGTCTTCATGTACTGTACAACCAGAGAATTCCCCTGCTGTCATTAGCATCACACCATGATTCCAGACACTAATGATCTTGTAATAAGCATTTCTAACTTCCACTGATTTTAATGGAGCTACCCCTGATTATGCCTGGATTACATTAAGTCTGACCAAAAAACCCCCCAACATATATACTTATATTTGCCCACTGTAGGAGGGGATCAGGTTTGAGTGTGACCTCGTAGCAACCTTCCAATATCTGAAGGGGGGCCTACAAGGATGTTGGAGAGGGACTCTTCATCAGGGACTGTAGCGACAGGACAAAGGGTAATGGGTTTAAACTTAAACAGGGGAAGTTCAGGTTAGACCTAAGGAAGAAGCTCTTTACTTTGAGCTGAGGCACTGGAATGGGCTGCCCAAGGAAGCTGTGAATGCTCTGTCCCTGGCGGTGTTCAAGGCCAGCAGAACAGAGACAGAGCCTTGGGTGACATGGTTTAGTGTGAGGCATCCCTGCCCATGGCAGGGGAACTGGAAGTAGATGATTTTAAGGTCCTTTCCAATGCTAACCATTCTATGATTTTATGCATGCTCCGACTGAATTCCAAATACAAGTCAGGTGAGCCATTTTGCCTATTACTCTTGTTTTCTAACTTGTCTGTAGCAAACTCATAATCTACTTTTCAACTCAAATCACCACTAGATACAATTCATCTAGAATGCTAACAGAGTGCTGAGCTTGAACAAAGTTTGTCTCACCAACTAAATAAACAAAGCAAACCCCAAACTCTTTAGAAGTGCTGCCCTTGGATATTCAGAGCTCTGTGACGTGCTGTACATGGAGCGTGCTTGCCTACACCCTTGGGAATACTATGGCATGCCAGGACTCCCAGTCTCAGAAAAGCTCATAGTCAGAACTTCAGAATCTGAGGAATTAAGTTAATACATATCACAGATATTCAGGGGGGAAGGGTGGCAAGAGTACTGTTAGAAAGAGTGAAGAGAGGAAGCAAGAGCTGGAGCCACGCATGCACATCTGATAAAGTGAAACGGAGTTACTCTTCAAGCTAAACATTAAAATGCCTTTACATGTCGGTGTGGCATTATCAGCAGCTGAGATTTGAGGAACTGAATTTCATCACTGCAGTAGTGAAAGCAGTAGGAGTCAGAGTACTTTAAAGTATGTACATGACAAGAAGCTGAGATGAAAGTGATCATCGGGATTTCCTGCTTTTTGCCTGAGATTTCCCAGCAGACACCTATGACTGCGTCAGAATCATTCACTGCACTTACTGTACAAGATGTGTATAATACAGTAGCCTGGTGATACCTGGAAATGGACAGAGCAACATGCAGGAGTACAGTGGTCATCATAAACACCAACTTCAGCTCCTCCGCAGACACCCTGCACACCATATACTGAATTACCAAGACCCCGGCAATTCTCAGAAGCATCTGGAACATTTCAGGCATTGTGCCTTCTTAGCAAGCTAAACAATAACCTTTCCAAAATAAGTGAGAAATGTAGATTCCTAAATTCACTGCCTGGTCAGTCAGGTATGGGCACCATACCTGGTAGAAAAGAGGGGGAGCATTCAGCCCAGCTTCTGGAGGAATCCCCCTCTCATCCTGTATGTCATTAGATTGCCTTCACTATGTTGTCGAACAGCACCCTCAGATGGCCCTACTTCATATTTCTCTATATCCAACTTACTTTCTTTTTAAGATCAGGAAAAGGAAATAAATCCTCACTGCAATGCTGCTGGTTTCTTATGCTTGTGACTGCAGAGAAAAGCCCAAGGAGATGAATAAGCATAATATAAGGTTTCAGAAAAGGAAACAGAAGAAAACGAAGATACATTATACAAAAAGCTACTTCATGATTATTGAACCTTTTCTTTTTTTTTTTTTTTTTTGAACACATAAGGGAGCAATATGGCCTTTAATCCTTGTGGCAGTTTTCTATACATTTCATAATACTGAGAGTTCCTTGATTTGCCTATGAAGCAGTGCATTTGACTATGAACCTATGAGCCATGCAATTAACTTTCAGGTTTCTATGTCGATATACAGTTTATTTCATACAATTTCTACAGCTTCAGTTTTCAATATATTCTAAATTCATGCATCCATAGCATCTCCCCACACTGTCAGTACTTACCACTTTTTGTGGAAGTTAACAGCTGAAACCAGATGCTTTAATGATTGCAAGAAAGGACAGTTCAGGCTTCCGGAACCAAGGAAAGCATAAAATAACCCAATATAGCAATTCCCCATCTAAATGGTGGAGTCTGGATTTCAGAATTAAATCCTGTGGACAGAAAGGAACTGTTCAAACATCTCAGAGATTATTTCAGACTGTTTGCCACTTTGGCAAACTGTAGCCAAGTTTGAACAATTTCTTCATAAGGTTACATATTTTTAATAAGAGAAGCCAATAAATGGATCCAAAGTGTTTGGGGTTTTTCTTGTTTGCTCTATGTTTATGATAAAGGCTAAAGCACACTGTTAATGTGAGGGAACAGGATCAGAGGAGAACTGGAGCTACCAGGGAGGAAAAAGGCTGTGAAGAGCAGAGGTGAAACTGGGGTAACTGAGATAAATGTGAGGACTAGAGGCAGCAGATGAGCAATTTCTGTGTGGAGGCAAGAGGGGGGCAAAACGCTTTGGAGAAGGGACACAGAAAGCAAGTCAAACAGAGAGGAAAGGCTCAAATTCATTTTCTTGGTTAAGGAAACAGCAGGACAATTACCTGTTCAAAGAAAACTGAATGTTACTGACAAATTCTGATCTGAGAATATTTTTTATTCATTTTGCTTGCAGCATGACTTGTAAATTCACTACCATTAAATTCATTTAACGTCAGCTATAACAGATACTATGCACCACCAACACCCTTTCTACATACTCTTTCACTCTGTGCCCAAAAGATGGAAAAGGAAGCCTGATAACATTATAGCAATTCCCAGAAATAGATAAACTAGTGGCTTCTATAACCTCCACTTATTTTTCAGCCCCAGTGTCTTTTAAGACACTGAAGACCTACATTTCCACTTCTTACAAATCATCTTTTTAAAAATATAACAGGTGAAAATATCAAAACATTCATCACAGGTATAAATACTCCATCTGGAGAGCTCCAGGTTTATAACAACGGCAAATTATCTCAGACTAATATCATAAAGTAGCTAGAATATTTATCTCCAATGCTGCTGCAAGGCTGATGAGATGGTCTATGATTATTTCAGGATTAAGCACTACAATAATAATCTCATTCCCATTGAGTGCTCCTAAATACTCTCAGCAAACCCATTAGTCCCTTTTCCTTAACTGTTATCCCATCCCTGTAGAAAGAAATAGCTCCATAAAACTGGGTCAAGCAATTTTCTCTTTCCTACAGTAACTGCATATTTTATACACACAATACATCCTTCCTTTGATAACAGTTTAATCCATTCTGTATTAGACTGAAACACAATGCAGTGTGGAGAAAGTGAGAACACCAAACCCAAGTAACTAATAAACTAGAACGAAGAGATTTTCATGGGCAACTTACAGCAAAAGAAACTTGTTAGGAGAGAAAAAAATCTAAGTTTTTTGAAGTTACTTTTTTTTTTTCTTCCCAAAATATGCCCTTTTTCAGTTTTTCAGTTTTTATCGCATAGCTCAAAACCATGCGCATGTTCATATTAATGCTGTAAAATGTGACTTACAAAAATTCTATGTCCTTGTCCGTTAACCACTGAATGTGATCCAAACACTATTTTGAGAAGAAACTGAGAGGCTCTGTATTTGCACACAAGTTAAGATGCTGATGCAATGAGAAATAACTCTTCTCCTCTTCCCACAGTTAGCCGAAAAGTGGAAAGACTGGTTATTAATTCCAGGTTCCTTGAATATATGGACAAATAATATTTAAAGCACAAGCATGAAAGTATATTATTCCTTTTCCTTGATATTAATTAATAAACCTTGGGGAAAATCTTATCCTCCCTATTTTGCAAAGAAAACAGCAGTTAAAGTAAGATTATAAACTACTATCGGTGTTAAATCTATTTTTATGTGGACAATTACTTTGTGCACAGGGTAACTGCAGAATACATAGAGCCACGTGCTTCTTGAATCTGGTGCACACAAAGCTACTACTGGAAATACTTCAACTGTGTATTTCACTATTAGAGCAACAGCAGTCCTAGTGCTCCTGAAGGCGTCTTGAGCTGTCAGCCAGACTGACTTCAGGAGTAGAGTACAGCAGCAATGTACAGTTGCATAAACAGAAATTCTAGAGTAGGCCTAGCCTTGTGATGCTACAGAGACGTTGCAGGTACAGAGATAGAGTGCCAGACACTCAGCCTCTCACCACAGCTCTTTTCTGGAGCCCATCAGGACACGCACACAACTCAACTTTGACGAGGCCACATTTCGTACCTGCCACGACAGCTGGAAACAACTGTGATGCCCACCTGTAATTCCAGTGCTGTATTTTGGCCTTATGGTGCACAGTGCTATAAGAAGCATTCTCTTTTGCCTTCCGCCAATCAGTAAAAAATAAAATTCATAGCTGAAATGGTTGACCAAGTAACTGTAAGAGAAAGCTGTAACTGCAGTCTGTCCATTCTGTTCAGAATGAAAAAGGAGGTGAAACGCTTTAGACAGTGATACCACAGCAATCTCAACACGTCCCAGGATAGAAAATACATCCAGCTATGCAAGAAAGCAAAGCAAACTGCTCTGGTGAGAATGCTCCAACACTTCTTCAACCCTACCATGAAGATCTATGGTGTATGTTTGGTCAGGAGCTCTCTGGAAGGCTGCTTGATTTTCATCTTCATTGCAAAACTGAGACCAAGCTATAGAAATAAAATCACCTTAAACTACTACTAATTTTGATGATGATGACTTTTAAATGTTTATGCTGTGTTATGAGCATAGTATTGGCAATGCTGGACTCTAGGCAGTTAGGCAGTTAAAGCTGTAATGGAATTAAAGGCACTGAATTAAAATAATAGTGAGACCAAAGCAACTACCAGAATTATTGAAGGGGTTTATGCCTAAATATAGCTTGTCCTGAAGGTACTTCCAAACACTGCCTCTGTTGAAGTGAATCTATAAAACTGGCTAGAACCAAAGCCAGGTGTTTTTGTCGGAACAGTTCCAGAAAAACATTTAAGAAGTGGTCATCACTGTGAGCCTGACAGCTGTTTCACTCAGCCTTACTGGTGAGCAAAGGCATTCAGCCAGCTTGTAAAGCTTTTATCTGAGCAACGTTAAGGCATTCTTTTCCATTTCCACAAATCTCCTGGGTTGGGCTGTTACACGTAAACCTGAATGGGCTGACGTTCCCATTAGAACAACCCAACAGTCATGGACAGAACGCAGGGCCAAATGTGTTCTGTGGCCATGCAGGCTAATGCCATGCATTTGTTTCCTATGGGTGTTCTACAAGATGCCTTTCTACTTCAGTCACGCCAAATAAATATTGTTTAGGAATTCTGGTTTCTTGGAAGGAAAGTTCTGGGAACTCATTTTGAAGTGCGGATGCAGAGAAATAATGCAGCACTACAGAGGGAATTCACCAATGCAGAAGAATAAAAACCTTCAGGTGACAGATTCTGCATCAGCAGAGTCAACAAAGAGCTAAAATTATGCTGCTTCTTAAAGGAATTTATGCAGGCAGTGAATTCTGTGGACTGGGAAGTGTTTCATCTATAAGTCATGCTTAAATAACAGGGCTGACTCTAAAATATGGCCATAAAGTGTATTTGTCACTTGCAGTCACCTAATTAACAACTACACCCTTTCAGACTCATTTCCAACCGATGTAAAATAGCTTAATTATTGTATTCGGTGTAATCAAAGAATACACATTTTAAAAGGACTGTTCAAAGGCAGCTTAGGAGCATCACCTGTATGGTATTTCTATCCTACAGCCCCATTATAGCACGGCTTCATGCTTGTAGAAATAAATTTCACCGGTACAGAACTGAATGTTCACACTGCATTACTTAAAAGCATTGAGACAGTGGGACTGTGGAATCAGTATGTTCAGGCAGAGTAAAAGATAACATAACATCAACCTTTACAGCTGCGAGCTCATGCTGAAATTGAAAGGAAACAAATCCTCTGCTGTAACCCTTTTTTCCCCACTAGATGCAAAGGTCTCTATGAAAAACGGCTTCTTCTAAACCATCCTCAGCTTTTCTGCACCTTGTTTGCAACATGCACATTCCATTTTCTGTTGAAACAGCCAAAATGGAAGAAAAGCTTAGCTCTCGCATTAGCCTTAATAGAAGGTCACAGATGAAAGCAGTGCTGCCACTAAGAGGAAGCAGACACAAATAAGGCTCTTTAAACTGGTTCTCAAAATCATATCTCTTTTTTCACGTCAATGTATACCCCGCAGCTGTGCTCACCAGAGAGTAACTGATGCTTTTAACTTTCTGCATAATAGAAAAGCTTTTGAGGAGCATAATATTACAGCATTTAGTTTTTCTAAATCAAACCCCTACAATCACAAACAAGAGAGGGGAAAAATAGATACTAAAAGGTACAAGTGGAGATTGTCTGTAAAGCTTTGCAGAAGATGGAGGGCAGCTGGTGGGGATTTGCAGTGACACAGCTGTTTTTAAAAATAAAGAGGTGGAAGAGGAGAGGCATGATTACAGCTACACACACATTCCTAAGCCTGTTCACACAGGAGTAAAATTTAAGCTAGCAGCAGGAAAGTCAAGTTTCTGTATGTTATTTTTTTATCATCTGAACTGACATTTATAAACTTTCTTTAATAATCAGTGACCCTTTCAAGTTCTTTTTCCAACCTAAGTAACTTTGAAGGTGACAACAGAAATACTAACCTAGAATCAGACATGAAAAAGGAACGTTGAAATTACTTTCAGCACCTCTAAATAGCACACATTTTTGCTGTATGCCTGACAATGTAAGAGGAAAATGCTACCACGTAAATAACATAAATTGTTACCCGTTTGAATGTCCTATGAAAGGCTTTAATTTTCCACTTTAGGGTTTGTTTTTTTTCCTTTTCAGCTGTTATTAGCAGACTGAGGAAATAAGCAATGCAAGAAATAGCAAGCTGTATGGGGGTTATTATTGATTCAACAGCATGGGAGGTGAGGCAGGAATATGTCCAAATTCAACAGGGATAAAGCACTGTATATGAAAATAGTAAGAATATTATTTAACTAAGCAGTAATTTGTATTAAAATAATTTCATACAGAGACCTTTCACTCATTTTTAATGTATATTTCCATATATGTCCCTTACAGCCACAGAGAAAGCATGTTAGGTAAACACTAAAAAGGTTGTTACTCTACAGTGTAAAAGCCTGTCTTCTCTAGAGAATCAAATGTAGCTGTTTCTTGACAGATTGTTCGCAAAATGAACTCTCTTCCTATTAAGTGATTCCTAGATCCAGGAGATTTTAGATTAAGAGGAGAGATACCACTGACAGCAAGAGGATTACCTTCTGGTCACTCTTCATGGAATCACCATTTTCACACTCTATCAGCTTTCTTCCTATTAAAAATGACTTGTCAGTGTAAACGTATTTTTTGCTACCTTAAAAAAAAAAAAAACAACCCATCCCATTTTGCCAACATATGACCTAGGACCCAACACAAGAAAAACGTTATCCAGCACCAACCCACTAAAAACTTCTTCATACCCACCTCCAGAGCCATCAGTGCTGGCTTTTTGTACAGCTGGGTATTGAACTGAACAGGCTGTAGGTGAAACCCGTTGCAAAAGCGAACATATTCCACCATTTACTCCACAATCTCTCTTTTCAGTTTCTGGGCTGCCCCCAATTCAAAAAGAACAGCAAAGTGATTGGTGTAGGTGCTGCCTGGCACACAAACACACTCAACAGCTGAGGACATTTAAATTAATTTTATTTATACCAGGTTTTCAAAATCAGAAATATTTCAAAGAAATTCAATACTTATAGACAGGTGCTACATTGATGATCTTTGATCCACCATTAGCGCCATGTTCTCACTCTACAACCATTAACTTGCCACCACAAACTAAGGGGAACTTACAGAAATTTATAAAAAATAGGCAGACATGAAAATTTGGTTTATACTGGAATTGGCATAAGAGTAAAGCTTATTGTCAAACTGTGGCAATTGCTGTATCCCACCACTCTTTCTGAGGGAATGGTACAACAGAAAAAGACTCTCTCACTTAGAGAAACACTTTGGGTTTTTACTGAACACACTCAAAATCCACTTAATGATCTGACTAGGAGTGATTCTTACACTCGAGTCCATATAAATTTAAAGGTTTGCATTTCTAAAATCGCCACAAGCATAACCCTCACCTACTCACCCGGCCTTGGACAGATTTCCCTTTTTGGAGAAATCAAACCCGTTTGTCTATACCTCTTCCAGGATTTACCAAATCAAACAAACAGCTGCTGGTTTTAAAGTATGTTTTAAGAAGAAAAACGCCATATCCGCACAAGCTACCTTCATGAAAGTTTCATCTAACATTTCTTTATCAATAAAATAACTGCAGCCAAGATACCCAAAAGTCACATCTACATGGAGATACACAGAAGATACTCGAGAAGACTTTCCTCCACTTCTCTATCACAATGAGGCCCTCACCATTTTGCATAATGACAGAAAACAACAGCTGACAAACCATTCTGGAACAGATGCCAGCTGTCTCTCATTTGTTTTACAATTCAAACAGTAACAGTTCTGTAGCACTTTATTGGTTTGGTTTTTGTTGGTTTGTTGTTTTTTTTTAAAGCAAGCCATCTGAATTGGACCTCGCATCAGTCAGTCAGTCATTTCAAGAACAAACTGAAGGCAGGCTGATCCATTTGGATCCACAACTTGTTTTGGTAGGAATCTTACATAAATACAGTTTGTGCTTCAATTTTTTATCTACTTGGACTGAGTGAATATACACCTAAGCTAGTTTAAAAAAAAATAAACTTGAATATTCAACTCGGAAGCCACACACATCTTTCCAGACTGTTTGCAGCAGAGACAAACAATAAATTTAAACACGGTACTGCTTAAAAAAGTTTACTGTCTAAAATGAAATTCAAATGGTTTATTAAAATTCAACATTTTCCGTTTTGGCTTTTTTTAAAGAAAGTATACCTTGTGAAAAAATCAGTTAAAAGGTCATTTCATTATACTGAACTCAAGTCAAACATTAAGCACAAAGTAGGTCTTTACATTAAACTGGGCTTTGCACACAACGTGAATAATCAGAAATAGACTATTTCTAGGAATAAAAACTTGATTTTTTTTTTTCTAGACAACATGCATACCATCAGTTACTTCTCAACCTTAAAAGGTACCTGAAAGGAGAGTTTTGTAGAAAACCAAGACTCAGTAATACACTTAGTAAGTCAGTGGTCATCATGCCTTTTTAGTTAAATTCTAGTAAATTTTAGTCTACATATAACAGCTAACACAATGAGGTGTGCAAGTCATAGGGACAGCCAGAAGCCTGAAGCAAAGTCTTAAAGTTCTACAGGACAAGAGAGACTGAACACAGTACCACCATGTTATTTGAACTACTACAAAAAAGGATATTATTATCTGTTTCCCTGCTGAAAAAGGGCAATGGTCTGAATGCAACCGACCTGCATTCAAAAGCTCCGCAGTTCTACTCTACCAAGTTTTTAAAATAAGGTAATGATAAAGAGCATTCCTTCCAGCAGCCTGCACAGTTCAGCTGCCAGCGGCTGCCTAACAGCACTCCTTTATGCATACCAGGAGAATCATGTCCAGTTTTGCCATTTGTGGATAACGATGACAAGATACAAAAGCATGTGTTTGCCATAAATAGCTCTGGCTAACGGAGGATTGTTCACACAGAGCAGATCAAATTCTCTATAAGGAGAGCATTATTTGGCTCCCTGCCAAATCATGTCCCCAATGCAAGCTTTGGGAGTGGCAAACACTTTCCAGTTCTATTTACATAGAAGCTAACAAGTAGAACAGTTCATTTAGGCTGTCTCTTGTACCAAGTCTGTCTTGAATGCAACACTCAAAAAACCCCAAAGATTATTTACTGGCTTCATATTCTGTGTACAACTCACACTACAAGTCATCTTACCCCAAAAAAGACGGCGAGCTGCGAGTTTTCATGCAAGGTTTTACTCTGACATGTAGAACTTTAAGAATGCTCAGGTATGGAACACACTGTGTGGTTAATTACTTCGAACGTGTCTGACACAAGTGTTTCATGAAACAAATGGTCTCTAGTACTGGTAGCTTCTTTAACGGTAAACTAGGAGCAAGTCCTTTATCAAATGATCGGAACAGAGCCACAAAGTATTGCAAAGCAGTACCTAAATCACAATTAGGAATGAAAAACTTACATTATTCAAGAAAAGATTAATGACTGTTTACCTTTACAATACTTTCCACAGAAGTTATTTGAAATATGCTTAAATTAAACATACTTAAAAACTGTATTTTCCAATGAAAACAAGGCAACGTTCTGTAATAAGCCACAAGTTTTATTGCAACGTGGCCAGTTTTTGATCTCAAAAAACAACGTTCCATTTAAGGCTCTTTTTAATACAGAAATTGCCACCATGACTGATGTTTTACAAAACTTTAGTGTTTCAAGACTCGTACGGTAAACAGATAACTTCTACTCCTGTTCAGTAGTGTACATTCAATGGAAAACAAAGGCATCGTAACAGCTACTTCATTTGTAAAGATATGCATGTAACAGGAATGAAACTGAGGTACTACAATAATTTGATGACACAGTTACAGCAACTTAATTGGCATTCCTTTGGGGGGGGGCAGGTCAAACATATTACAAAAAAGTGCTTTAAATGCATAGTGTTGTGTGCTGCCATGTCACAAAAATAGGCTTGTCAAGGCAGGTGAGGTGTATGAATGCACAAGAGCCTCATGGAACTGCAATCAAGTGCAACTGTAAGTAATACTGTATAGAGTCTACCATCCGACCAGTGGACAATACTTTCAAGGCATTCCATTAGCTTACCTTTTGCTGTCTGCTAGACTATTTACATTAACTATCACATTCATTGTACATGTTGCAAGGAATGCCTGCGACGTCAGTTTTGGCTAAGAGTATGACGTGAAAGCATTCCTTGGATCCTACATAAAACTACCAGGATTAAACAGTCTAATGGCAATCACTGGTAGACTGCTTAACAATGACATCTCCTTCAGGGGCATTAGGGAAGGGCCTTATTTTTTGAGGAGGGAAGGGGATGGGGAGACTAATACTATTCCAATTGAATGAGCTGCAGAAATGGAAGCTCCTTAGATCCAGATGGCACTTGTTTGTGTTTTTATAAGGGTTTTCCTTCAAGTGAAACTACCACGTTGCCTCCCAATTTCTCTCCAAGTGTTGAACGGTCCTTAATATCATCCAAACCATTTACTTGCCACTCATGTTTAATACCTGGAAGACAGACAGACAACAGTGTAGTTGTGAGAACCAAAACATCTAAGCAGCATTATAATCAATAAACAAAACACTTTTAGATCCGTACCTGTAAATTTCTTTTTAATGGCATCTTTAGAGCTTGCGTAGATCATCTTGCTTTTTAAAGGTGCACTTTCAGGAGCCCTTTAAAGGAAAGAACACCACAGCAGTTATTTAGTCATCCAGCGTTTACTCCAGAATATTCAATTTTCACAGCAAGCTTTGCTTTTACGCACCAGAATATAAATACCAGGTCTTCTTTCTTAGATTCCTTTGTCTCATATGTGGCATCATACAAAGCATATCGACAATCATTCAAAGGTAGTAACTTCACAAAGGCTGTATAGGGGTCCTCCACTGTATCTCCAATGTCACCAACCAATATCTGCTTTGCCTCCTCTACAATTATTTGTTTTTTGTCATCACTTAAGCAGAAGAGAACGGCTTTCTTTCTTTTTTTAATCTCTTCTGGGGTTGAAGATTTCCTTACTTTCATGTCATTAAAAACCTTTATGACTTCATCGTTCACTGTTACTCCAGAAGCCTGTAAAATGAGATCAAAGGAATACCATAAACAGCAAAACTTAACACTCACTAGAAAAGATGATAGCCCACATTGCTAGATAAACAAGTCTGCCTGCCCCCATAAGAATAAAAATACTATACTCAACCTGAACACACTATGGATTTAGCAATCTTTGCAGGATTGGAGCAGAAGAGAAAAAGGAGGTGTAAATTCTGTACTCTCTTGTTGCAGATCTCAGCATCTTCAGCTGTGATTCTGGGTAGCAGTCTTATAGAACTAGGCATACAACTGTACTACTCAAGCAGTTTTCCATTACCTTATCATGCATTTAGCTTATTTGGGGGAGGGGGAGAGCGAGCAGAGGGGAGTGGAAGCTGAACACAGGAGAGGAAGGAGTCTGTAGTTTTGGGTTGGGATGGCGGGTGGCATTTTGTTCAGTTGGGTTTGTTGGGGTTCTTTTTTTCGGCGGAACAAACGCCACAGCAGCAGCTCACATCCCGCAATGTCATTTTGCTGGGTGAGGCAAGGCTCCACAAGCAGCAGAAATGTTTTCTGCATTGTGTCAGCTTCAACACCGCGCTTTAAAAACTGAATTTTACTCTGCACGACTGCATGAGCATTATTTAACTGTTTTTCCTTCACACAAAACCACCACCTACAATGTGCCCAGTTCCCCATAAGGCTGGCAAGCCGTTCACAACCCGAGCCTAAAGCAGAAAGGAAACACAACACTGACAGGGCAAGCGGGGAGATCACGGCAGACAGAAAGCAGTTTAGCAAGCCCTACTGCGAGCGCGCCGAGCTGAGCCCATCTGCAGCGCGCTTGCTCTCGGTCCAACAATTACATCCGAAGAGGCGGGCGCTGCCCGGGCAGGCTGCTCAGGAGGCAGGTGCACGGCTCGCTGGGAGCCGCGGCTTTGTGCCCGGGGAAGCCCGCTGCCCCCTTTCCCGGCTTTGTTCGCGGGGAACGGGCGTCCCACCGCCCGCCAGCCCTGCTCCCGGCCGCCCTCGCTCCGCCCGCAGGGCTCCCACACAATCGCTCCCGGCCTCCCCGATCTCCCGCCGGCCGCGGCACCAACCCCTCGGGGCCCGCCCGCAATAGCGGCTGCCGGGAGCCCCTCTCCCGGCACCCGCCCCTCACACCGCCGCCAGGATACTCGCACGCCCGAGCCATGCCGCAGGGAGCGCTGCGCCGCCCGCCCGGCCCCGGCCCCAAAGCCAACCCCAACCGCTGGGCCCGAGCCCGGGCCCCAGCCCCGCCGCGGTCCGTCTCGCCGCCCGCTCCTGCCCCTCGGCCGCTCCCACCGCCCCTTCCCCCCGCACCCGGCTAAAATTAGAC